>CAKAOI010036462.1:0-32527 GCA_916701655.1 Sebastiscus albofasciatus | reverse complement strand
ATATTTAATTTGGGATGTAAATAAATCTGGGATAGTTTATATATTATATTATCATTCTATGATATATGAGTTATTAGAGGAGAAGTGAGAAAGGGGTAGGGAAATATAAGTTTTACTTCTATCTACTCCTTTTCGGACACTATTACTCTTGTTTTGTTTGTTATTATTTTGTATCTGTTTGTATTTATTTTATGTTCGAAATAAAGGCATTCATTCATTCACACTGCGCATGCGCAGACCCACAGACCCGTGTCCCATCCTCCTTCTACAGGCCTTGCTTTAGATTAGCTTCTCAAGTGTTTTGCTAACAGCTAGTTAGCTCTCCCAACTTTAATCTCAGTGTAATGCGATTTATTGGTGACACTTTGGAGACATTGGAAGCCTGTTTGTGCTGAGCTGTTAGTGAAAATCAGTGTAGATGTATAGAGAGTGGACTTTTTAAACATGTTTGTGTCCTTTGACAGCATCAGAGCTGGACAGATGACCTGCCGCTGTGTCAGATGTGTGGCGTTGGCACAGCAACCAACTGTGTGTATGGACCCGATGGGAAAGGAGCTCTGATCCACCCCAACGAGGACGGACACCTCAGGTTCAGGTGAGACTCTCTGGACCCACAAAAGACCTGAACAAGAACAGAAAAAGGAAGTCAAAAATAATAATAGTAGAGGCAAAAAGGAATAATGTCATGCCTGGAGTGATGACTGCTGAGGAGGCAACAGCAGTGTCACCTATGTGAATGACACATTCAAACTTTATTTCAGACACACAGGAGGATCCATTCAACACCTGCATATATAGGTTATAGGTCATCTAGTGTTTTATGAGCCTGAGTGCAGCTCTTCCTCGTGCTGCTTAAAGGGGAAAATAAGAAATTCAGCATGCAAAAAGCATAAAAAATGACTAATCAACTAAAGAAATCTTAGTCGACTAAAACCAAAACGACCAATTAGTCAACTAATCAACTAAGAGGGTGCAGGCTTAATTGTAAGTCTCTTTCTTATAGTATTTGTTAACACTTTCTAATCTATAATTTGGCGGTTTAAAGGGAGAGATAGTTGGGATTTTCCATAGAAAATATATTGGATGTGTCTGCCTTAATGTTTTAAACTGTTTAATCAAAATATTTGTAAAGACAGTTAAGTGAATTTCTTCAATGTCGCTATTTGAATTTCTGGGGTGAAATTCTCTCCAACGGGTCTTATCTGAGGTCTGTACTATGAAGCAGGATTTGGCGTTAGCGAGGTAACTTCAGGGTTAACCCTTCAGGGTTTTCCGTCCTACAAAGGTGGATCACTTCTTACCGGGGTAGATCGCCATGGTAACTTATGCTGAACACCTGACCTGCTCCAGAACAGGTTATGTTCCAGATAAGAGATCAACTCCTATGAAAGCACCGCCTACTGAACAATCAGAGCTCTGTGCGGTGATTGTATGATAATATCACACAAATACAACGAAGTTACCGTCATAATCCAGCTGAAATCAACACAGTTTAAACTGACAAATGCAGGAAGGACAGCTGGATTTATGCTGTGGGTGTTTACCGCTTTTAATTATGTTTTTATATTTATTTATTTTACTTGCTCTTGAGTCTGTTTCACACCGCCTGAGAGGGGAGGGGGGCGCAGCTGAAAGAAGGTTGAAATAGTCATACATGCCACATTTTAGCCACGGCGTATAAAAAAGTGTAATCCATTCATCCATTACACTCCTGAAAGCTATTTATATCTAGACGACTATATCTGACATTTGAGTATTTCGTTAAATTAATAAGTCTGTTAATTTACACATTCACGCATCGGGAGTTTTTTCTTTTACCAGCTGTCCTTCCTACATTTAGCAGCTCCAACTGTGTTAGTTTTAGTCTGGATTATGTGTTTAATTTCTTTGTATTTGCCTAATATAGTTTGCTTATCCTTTGTAAAATGTGCCGCTCTGCCTGTCGGACTGCACATCTCCATGTCTGTGATTGGTCAGATGCTGCAAACACCGCCCCGTTCATATGAACACGCTCACAGCCAGATGGAGAAACTCTGGGTTGATTTACCGAGTTGATAACCAGCGTCCTAGGACCGCTTAGCGTGATCTCGTTTGTTAGGGTTAGTGAAGCCAGATAACAAGAAGATACCCTGGGTATGTTGAACTCGCTTTGTAGTACAGGCCTCTGGTTAGATAAAGGTTAAAAAATAATGATAATAATAATATGTTATTACCATTATAGGATTCCTACATTACAGTAATTCCTCCACCAGGAGTTTAAGTGAATTCTTATAATTATCAGGAGTGTGGGTTTACACACCAGCGAGCACAATCACAGAAATGTGTTCAACGTGTTCAACAGGTTTTTCCCTTTTGATTGTTTGGCATTGCTTCTCTAATCATGTGGAAATAAATTGCTTTTATCCAAACACGTTATATACAGTATACATACAGTTACATCTGAGTGTTTGACGTTTGTTGACTGACACACTGAGTCATGTCGCTGCAAATAACACTGCATGAGGAAGTGTTTTATTGAGGCAGCCCTGCTTATCGACAAACACTCAAACTGCAGACAAATTGTGTTCTTACTGCCAGTTTCAACTATAATCTATTTAATTGTCCTCAATGACATGTCACATGACCCCAATTAGAAAATCATTAGGCTGCCAACACCTTCCATTTTACACAAAACACACTACAATCCTCAGAGTTATGGATGAAGGATGTTTGATTTTGTCTTCCCTTTTTGAAGTGAAACAGAATCCACGTTTGTTGTTTTTCTTTCTCCACCAATCAGAGGCGAGGACGGCTGTTTCCTGTACGGGGTTTTTAACGGTTACGATGGCAGCAGAGTGGCCAGTTTTGCCTCCCAGTGTCTGACAGCTGAACTGCTGCTGGGACAGCTCAACTCCAGTCACACAGACAACGACGTCCGCAGGATCCTCACACAGGTATGTGTGTGTTTCTATTAGAAATGTCACTTGTTAATGGTTACAAAGCAAGTACTATAATGTTTTTATACTCTAGGAAGAGTGAGAAATAGACTTTTGCCAATATTGTGTCATCCAGATGTTTGTTGTTGTTGTTGATGATGTTGTTGCTGTTGTTGTTGTTGTTGTTGTTGTGGCAGGCCTTTGACGTGGTGGAGAAGAGCTATTTTGAGACGATAGATGATGCTCTGGCTGAGAAAGCTAACCTGTCCAACTACCTCCTACCACACAATGAGGTACACAAACACACACACACACACACACACACACACACATACTTGCACACACTCTGCAAATCATATTGACAGATTTGGCTGAAAATTGAGAAGAGGGGTTCTCTTTTGGTTTCCATAGCAACCGCAGATTTGGGCATTAGTGTGAGCTAATGCTTAGCCATTGGAAAATGAGCTTGTTATGTTCTAATTGGTCTCATCAGCCTGTTTCATAAGATAAGCCGGTCTCAGTTGTCCCTCTCTGGATCCCGCTCTCCCTGCCTCGTCATTCAATCCCTGTTTTTAGTGTCACATTCAGTCCTGATATTGTTGCTGCTGGTGTGGGCGTTTGTGTAAGATGATGTTAGTCACCGTGTGTTGCTGTGAGTTGGTTCATTAAGAACAGATACTCATAACCTCCTTTTTTCTCTGGTTTGCTTATCTGTCTCTTTCATGCTCACTATCTCCTTTGTTCTTACTCATCTCTTATCCTTTTTCATCTCTTCTCCTGCCTGCCTCCTTTCTTCCTCCTCCACCACTCCTCCCTCTCCTCTTGTTTCCAATTACCTTTCCCCTCATCTCATGTGTCTGGCTCAATGCTTGTTTATTTCCCGCCTCCTCTTTTATCACTCCCTCTTTTTCTACTTCAATCTGTCGTCTCCTGCTTTTACGTCTTCCCCTCCCTCCTTCTTCTCCTCCTCGTCCTCCTCCCTCAACTCACTACATTTTCTTAACTTATCTTCCTCACTACTCCCTCTTCCTCCTCTCCTTCTTCTCTTCCTGTCTTCCTTCTCAGAATGTGTCGTTCCACCAGCTTTCTCCTCAGAGTCAGAAAGTGCAGGAGCGTCTGAAGGAGCTGGAGCAGGAGGTGTCAGGAGGAGCGACGGCCGTGGTGGCACTGATCCTCAACAACAAGCTCTATATCGCCAATGTTGGTATGAACACACACACACACATTTACACAGGCTAGAGTTGTCTAGTCTGACTTTAACAGTACCATTGTTGATGGTGCAGCCCCAGTATACACCACCAATTCGCATAAACTTGCGTCCCCCCCGCCCCACCAGTCGCCTGTACATCCTAATATCGCCCCGCTCCTTTCTCTACCAGCCAGGGCTCGAGCTTAAGGACGTCCCGCCTTCCCGGGGCCGAAAAAAATATGATCAGGGAGGATGAAAATTTATTTTGGGACGAATTAGGGACGATCTTAGTCATCGAACTTCTGGATCTGAAGTTATCAGACAAACAAGCTGAGCAAACGTTAGCGGGAGCTCGACTCACAGCCCCTCCAGGACGTCCTGTGTCCGCCGAACGGCGTCGGTGGTTCACAGATTTTTAATGTGAAGCTGCTTTAATCAGTGTTTTTACCGATTTTAATCAGCTGGTCTGTTTGTTTTGGAGAGGAGGAAACCTCTGCTGAAATTCGGCTCCTGGCAAAAACATGAACACTGAAGGAATCTTAACCGGGAGAAACTAACTTCCATGATCCCACGCTGCTTCACCAGACTGTCTTTTGTTATTGTATTGAATGAGAGAGCCCTAGAGGCAGAACATTACATATTGTGCGTTTAATACTACTACGGAGTCATTATTATAAACGTGACAGAAATACTGTGGTTTAGTTTTACCTTATTTTTCATCTTTGTAGTACTGCTGGAAAATATGGTTTACACCAAAGACCAGCCAATAGTAGATGGCCCCCTAAGAGTCTGCTTTACACCAGTAGATGTCAGGCTTACACAGGTTTTGGTTTTGGGCTTGTCACTCTTTGAAAATCAGGGACTACCTTTATGGATTCATTGGGTGGTTTTCACTGAAAGCAGAGAGGGACTTTAAAGTTTATGAATTCATATTCATTGTAACTTTCCCAGGGGACCAAGAACTCATTTCATTTCAACTAGAAGAAGCAGGGACAGATTTAGATCAGGTGGTTCCAGGTGGAAGACAAAAAAAATTCCCTGTGGTGTGAGTAGTACTTTCCAAATCATCAGGATCGCGAAACCAACAACACTCCTATTTTGTTGACGCTCAGAGCACGTGCTCTTTCTGCTAGCGACGACATGGGGAAGTCTTTTATGGTAAAATAAACATTCGGGCAAAATTCTCATTAACCCTCAGTAATGATGTAGTTTTTTCCTTCAGTTTTTATTATTGTAAAGTTGTGTAACTTGTCTTAAGCTGTAACAACCCTGAGTATAGACAGTAAGGGTGTAACGATTCATCTACTACATCGATGTATCGATTTATATTCCTACGATACATCGATAGGTACTCGGCAAGTTGTCCTTCACGGGAGACGTATATCGATTTGAAGCGCAAAAATCGATTGTACCAATACAAAGGATTTGCACCTTGTATTTAAGGACGACAAACGTTATATGAAAGTGTTTTTAGCACTTTTATTTGTAAAGAAATGTTAAACGTTACTCCGGTTCACTCTCCAGACATGCGGCAGCTTGCCAGCTCTGCCCTCTGCAGCGTGAACACGCATCCATGGCGTGCATGCAGACTGGACTCCTCGCTCTCTCACCCGGTAGAGGAGCCGGTCGGCATAGCTTCAGGCACTGTCAAAAAAAGTTACTGCATCAATTTCAAATCATTGAATCGTATCGAATGAACCAAATATCGGCCTCGAACCGTATTGGAACCATGGAAATTGTATCATTGTAAAAACTCATCATTACACCCCTACTAGACAGTAAGTGTTACAAAATATTTGGCGAAATATTTCTGTGGTCCTGTGCTCTTAGTACTCAGAATTTACAAAAAATAAGCTGATTTGCCATGGTTTTGAAATCAGTAGATCTCACACAGATGAGATGAAATGCCCCGCCAGCAAACATGTGCTTTACACATTTCTACAAAGAACCAGAAATTGTTTCCAACAGGTTCTAGTTTTCTGAGGCTTTCAGACAGATGTTCATCATATTGACTCTCTTTATTGAAAACACACCGACAATGTCAGTCATTGTTTTTGGCTGCGGGGGCAGTCGCATGTTAGCTTGCTCTGTGTGTGTATAAATGTGTGTGTTCAGATTGGCGACAGAACAGAAAAGAAGCATGTGTCATTGATATTTTACGACACCAACCTGCAGGCCATTTCAGATCCTTAAAGCTGGAGTGCAGAACTTTTGTGTCGTCCCTCTGGCAGTGAAAGTATTTACCAGTGACGGAGCAGCAACTACCTGGACTGGATGCTCCAGATGAAAAAGAAAGAAACTTCAGAGGAAGGATTGAAGAGGAGGGTCCATTATTAGGGCCCGATCACGAAAGTGCAAGGAAACCTATTGTTTTTCTAAGTATTATTATTATTTTTCCGCTGCGAGATCGCATTTTTAAGGCGTTTAGAATGCTTAGCACAGCTAACTTTGACTGAGCTAGTTCACATTATTCATAACCTTATCGATTAGCTTACTTTGGCGTCCCTGGTCCTGGTACCCGGTGCGGCGTTCTCTGATGTTCGAGGGGCACTGACCAAGCGGTGGTATTTGATGAATTGTGAGTGAGAATGTGTTGGCGGGGGAGATGTGGCAAGCGGGAACGTCGCCACAGACTGACCGGTATACTTTGTTATATGGAGAGCTTTCCCAGGCGGTGATTGGCTTGATCAGCATTGTGTGAACTCGTTTGGCCTGACGGACGTTAATTTCTATGTAAAAGTCCCGTACTCCATCTTTAACTGTTGGGAACGTCTGGACTATTGGAGCAGACATCCACCCACACACACCCTGAGGAGCCTCCTTAGAAGTATTCCTCTTTAAGAATCATCAAAGTACCAGATTCCAGCTGCTGTATACGGGGCTTATTTCATGTAACTGGGCACTGTGGCTGTTCTTACTTCTGCTTGATGTCATCATTAATCAAGCGTATGAATCTTAAGGTTGCACTAACTCAAAGTGACTCTAGTTATGAGTGTAAATCCCTTAAATACAGTGTTTTAGATGTCTTTTTGCTAGATTCTGCAGCAGGCAAAGGAAAAGAGCCCCTCACCCTCTCTCTGGGATTCATTTTCTTTTGTCCTCAAGGACGTGGCACAGAGCGGAGAATAGGAGGGGGTAGTAATTAGTAGCGAGTAGAAAGGAGGACTGTCTCCCCACTGGCACACTGTGTGAGGGTCAAGAGTTCAAAGTTGACAGAACATGAATCCCAGAGAGGTTTACACATAGGAGTAAGTGTTCTCTAAAAAGCTCTACCAGCTGTGTGCTGATGTGAAATATATTTGACAGCTAAGGTCGTATGACCCATAATTTGATATGCTCGGAGTGGGAGTGTGTGGGGGGTTCAGCCAAGGGTACATGGACATAACAGGCACGGCTGGCTCTGCTTTTCACACATTGCACACATGAACAGTCGTGGTGGGGTGAAAAAAATTGATTCACTTGTGTATCGCAATTTTCTTTTTCTTTTTACGGTTTTGAAATTGATTTTTTAATGCCAGAATCGACATATTTGCTTCATTTGAGTCTATGTGGAGGTAGAAGGAAGTTACCGCTTTTATTGTAGTAATCTGAGTAACGTGAAGTCATATCCGTTCCGTATCCGTCAACCAAAACAACCAGACGCGACGCTTCCCAACATCGGACGCTTGGTGTGCTGTCCCTAGAAACAAGGCACTCGGCTCCTGATTGGACGAACGCTTTCCCACGGTTGGCTGCTGCTCCCAGTTTTCAAACCGGAACCAGTACGGAGGCTCGTTTGGGAACTTTCTTCTCTTATTTAACGTAAATAGTTCAATGAAATGTGTTTCTGAAAACATTTTAGGCGAGAAATAACCCATGCAGTTGCTGAATCTGTCTTTATTTTGGATCGACAATGTTTAATTTAAAAGATTATCGGGAGTTTGGAGAGGCTGCGAGTCGCATCGGACGCCCGTGGTTTGCATGAAGTAGCCAGGACCTCAGTTTTATGCAAATAAGGAGCGGGCGTCTTGACGCCTAGTCTCTCGAATCGCGAAGCCATGCTACCAGAATGCATTGCGCGGAGCCTGTGGACACGTACCGTCACGGTCAACTCTCATCTCTGTGGTCAAATCAGCCGACAACAGACATTCAATAAAATGAGCCATCGTTGCCTCGGATGAACAGTGTTCATGACAACTTGTATTTTTACTATTAATTCAGTTCACAACGTGGCATAATGTGACAAGAATGTACAAATGTCATTCATTTTTATGTTTTTTCATTTTACACACACTAGTGAGTGAATCATTGAGTGAAATGTGATTGTGTATTTGATCATCTTAAATAACTACTGGATTCTTTTTGTCCAGTCTTGTGTAAATGTCGACTCGCCTCAAATACTGTATGTTTGTGTGGGATTCCAGGTACCAACCGGGCCCTGCTGTGCAAGTCCACCAGCGATGGGCAGAACCAGGTTCTCCAGATCGGCCGACCACACAGCACTGACAATGAAGACGAGCTGCAGAGGCTGGCTGCGCTGGGTGAGACGCACAGACAGATAGATTTATTTTTTATCCACACTATTTTAAGAATTATTTTTAGTTTCAGATTATTTTTCTACATTATTAACCGTTTATTTAGTTTACTTTTTCCTTACTTATCACAGCTTATTTTATTTTAGATCACTCAGTTTTGGGAAAAGTATAATACTAAACCATACCGGGCATTTAGATTTTTGAGCCAACTATGCCCCAGTACCCGCTGAGACAGATATATGTCACATAATGTGGTCAGTGACGTCCCATTTCACCAACATGATTAGCAGTGCTGCTTTCTTCCTCTTGTACTCTGCTGACTTCACTGTTGTTTTCTCTGGCTATTTACGAGGCTGAAATTAACCCTTACAAAAACAAAGAAACTGGTCAAAATTAATTTTGTTTGTCGATTCGAATATTCTGTCAGATAGTTTTGAATTCCTTAATTTAATTTCAGTTTAGATTTGAAGAAAAAAGATTTTCAGTTTTTACTTAAAGGTGTTATTGATAATGTTCAGCCATTAGATGTCGCATTCTCCCTCCCCCGTTCCATTGCATTTACTTCACAACAAGTCGTTGCCGTTTTTTCCACACTAACTGACGACCCAGAGATACCACGCGATACCAACGTTGTTTTACTATTGGTTCCATTGATACCCTCCCATCCCTGAAAAACAGGGCTCCCCCCGGAAGGTACAGTGTAATTCAAACTCTCTCTTTTGCACATAGATTTCAAAAGTGGCAGACAAAAAAACATACTTGTTGTCCGGGGCAAGCAGTGAAAAAAGTGAATTTCGGACCCTGTTTTTTGGATCCAGGGAATGTCGCCACAGAAATCCATTATATTCCGTGCAGGATATACGGGCCGATGGAGAGACAGCCGTTAGTGTAGACTAGCTGCCATAGAGACACACAGTGAGCTATCTATCCATAGTGGACAGCCATGCTAATGGTCCAGTAATGAGGGTCTTGTATGTAACAGGAAATACATACATTGTGATTAGCTTTGCAGAGGAAGCATCAGATGCAGCTTGTCACCTGTAATGAATATAATGGAGGATTAGCTGCATTGTTTCTCAGCGTAGAGCTCTCTGTCTCCCTTTGTTCTCTCCGTCTCCAGTTTATTCTGTTGTTCAGGCCCTTCTCTGAATGGTTTCAATGAAACGGCAGTCATTCCATTAACCCAGCTGAAGGTGACCTCTCCCCTCATAATTCTATCCACCCTCAAACACACACTCCCTCCTCCTCCTCCCACCCTCCATCTCCTTCTACTTATTGCTTTATCATCTCCTTCCCCATAATAAATCTCTCACTCCTCTCCCCCATACCGTCTGCCTATCAGCATATCCTCAAACTCATCTCCTCTCTGTCCTCACTTTCCACCTCCTCCCTGTCTTCTACGTGTCTCCTCTCACTCTCACAGGTGTGGATTCAGCCCGTGTGAGGCAGGCGGGGCAGATTGCTGGTCAGAGCAGCACCAGGAGGCTCGGAGACTACCGCGTGAAGTTCAACCACAATGAAATCGACCTGCTCAGGTGAAGTCAGAATACTCAAACTCCACCAGAAAACACATGCTGTACACACACACTCTTCTTTATCGTCTTGTTTTATGTTGTATTCTTTATTTTTTGTTATTATTATTATTATTATTATTATTAGGGACGTTAAACAAATAACATGGTGTCATCATGTCTAAAAAAACGTTTAGCTGCTGCCCCCGTCCACAGCAGTACATCGCTTTGCTTCTGTGCTGGTACTCCTGTCTGTTTCTCCAAACTCCATCTACTGTAGATAATACACTGACTATGGAGAAGTTCCTCACTTCAAAAAATCCAAACGATTCCTTTAAAGTAGAAGTGTGTGTGTGTACGCTCTGCATCACCTGGACAGTGGAGGCTCTGTCTCCATGTTATGTTGTTTGTTATCAGATCTGACTCGGTTCCAGCCTCTCTTTCTTCCTTAGCGGAGCCTCCTGGAATTCCACGATCCAGGGCCCCCCTCTCTCACACTTCTCATTTCCTGTTCCTCCTTGCTGTCCAGGCCAAGCAAAATCAGGCTCAGATATCTACGAGTCATTCCAATTATGACCCTCAATAAAAACACACAATCTTTATAGAATTCCCTCCTTAGTGCCATCAAGGGGAGAGCAGGAAATTTGATTTGGACAAAGTATAAGCAATTCTTCAGGTCTGTGAGATTAGCCAGGTTTATTGTATTTAGGTCAGGTGCACTTATGTCTCTCTTCTCGTCTCAGTCCCTGTCCCCCTGCTTGTTCTCCTCTTTCTCTCTCTTTGATATTAATTCATCCATCTATCTTCTGTCCTCCTACACCATCAGTGCGGCCAAGACGAGGCCAATCATCGCGGAGCCGGAGATTCATGGCAGCCAGTCTTTGGACAGCGTGACGGGCTTCTTGTTGCTGATGTCAGAAGGTCTCATCAATGCCCTGGAGTCCGCCCACGGCCCCGAACAAGCCAATCAGGTTAGCAGATTCATCCTGACAGTTTCTTCCCACCTCAACCACACTTTCCCTCCACTGTCTTTTTCTTAATCTCTGCATTCATGTCTCTCCACCACCTACTCTGCATTTCATCTTTACCCTTCCTTCCTGTTCCTCCTGTCATCTCCTCCCACACAAACCTCCTCTTCCCTCCTTTTCCCTCCTTTTCATTAATGTCATCTTTCTGTTACTATTTTGTTATTTGTCAGGGCTCGAGCTTAAGGACATCCCGTCGTCCCGGGGCCAAAAAAAAATATGATCAGGGAGGTTGAAAAAGAGTTTTGGGACGAGAATTGAAAGAAAAATACCCGTTAGAATGAACGGCGATGAAAATGACTGCATGTTTTGTGTAGCGCACCGTTATTATTAAACCTCCTTGACAACATAAACACACACGCACACACACGCTGCCAGTGTCCGATCCGTCCCGCACGTACAGACACACACACACAGCACATTACGCCGGCCTCTGACCTCACAACAGCCGCAGCGACAACGGGGAATTATTCCCAAGTCAATGAGGTAAACTTAACATATTAATGTGAGTATTAACATTACCAGTTAGCGAACATTAGACTGTTTGATGTTAACAGTAACGTTACAGTTAACGCTCGCTAACGAGTCAGCAGCCGACGTCTGGATTTACAGTGACTGAGCTGATGAAAACGTATGTCAAGTACGAGGAGTCAAAAAAACTGCAACAGCTCAAATCTTGTTACTAATTTCAACCACTTATTTACTGACTTACTCCTCTTCAGTGAGGGTAATAAGGCTGCAATGAGATCTCTCCATCACATTTTGTCCTTGGCAAAATGCTGCTCCTCTCCCCATGACAGGAGCATCTTGTCCAGCAGCTTCTCCAACTTTAGGATGCACAGCTAGCAGGGCTGCTTTTTAGGGACCCTATGTAAAATGTTGTTGTTTTTTGACTAAATGCTACTTTTTACGCATAAAAAAAAAACTTTAATTTCATTTAGTTGCATTGTTAACATCAAAATCAAAACAAATATGCACATTATAAATAAAAAAAGAAACAATAAAATGACTTTAAAATAAAATAAAAGTTTTGGATAAATTATAAAATTATGAACAAAAATATAAACCACTTCTGTTCGCTTTATGTTAAAGCTCACTTTCAATGATTAACTAATGATATGATTAAACAAAGATTTTAAATTTGGGACAGCTTAGGTTGTATTTTGGTACGGTTTCGGGGGGATGGTGAAAAGTGTTAGTTGAGAGCCCTGATGATTTGTTACTAGTCTTTGCACCTTCTTGTATCCCAAGTCTTGTTTTCTTCACCACTTTTGGTTTTAGTAAAAGTCCATTGCTGTTTCCTTTCCATCACTTATTGTATTTTCTTTCTTTCCGTCCTCATCATCTTCTTCAGTTCTTCAACTCTAACATCAGTCTTTCTTTCTCCGGCTCCCTGTCTCCTCTGCCGTCCACCGAAGGAAATCGTTGCCATGGTAGCAGCAGAGCTGGCCCAGCAGACCAGTCTGGAGGCGGTGGCTCAGTCGGTGGTGGAGCGCGTTAAGCGGCTGCACCACGACGTCTACGTGTCCGGCCGTCAGAGGGCGACCTACTGTTCTCGGCACGAGGACATGACCCTGCTCATCCGCACGCTCAACTACCCGCTGGCTGACGGAGTGCTCACGCCCACGCAGGGTAGGAAAGGAAAGAAAACCTGCCCAGGGAACCGACCTCCATACCGGCTACACCAACGCCAGTGTTCCTCATTTCCTCATTTAAAACTTTAAACATTTAGAAGCATGTGGGACATTTGTTTTTTATTCAGATTCACACAGAACATTGAAAACTAGAAACACTTTATGTCAGTTGTTCCCGACTTTTCCTTTAACTCTTTAAAACAAAGTGAACTCACTTTTTTTTCTGTATGAGCCGTTAGCACTTCAAGCTAAAAATATGTTTTAACTTGTTAATTCAAGTAAGGCCTGAAGAAGTAAAACTATTCAGTATTTCACAAGGAAATAGCACAGATAAATGAGAAAGGCACATTGGGTCCATTGTAGGTAAAAACAACAAAAAAAGATATGGAGCTGCGGGAGATGGGAAAAATATTTGCAAGGAGCCACATCGCTTCACTTTGCAAAGTTGGATCAACCTCATCGCACCATTGCTGCCTCCACCTGCACTGGATTATGCCTGCAGTGGATGATCTACTCAAATTCTACTTTGCGACCGGATAGAATGATAAGGAAATACTGTGATTTTAGGAGACATTGAAGCCGTGAACTGGGGAGGCTGATTTGGATGAGGTGACGGCTTTAGTGCGTCAGAAACCACAACACCATGGACAGATGAAGGATATCGCCGTGTTCCATACTGTTGCGCCTCCTCACTAACATGTGCGTGTGGCGTTCCCTGTTTACCGGCAGCATCTGTGGTGTGATGATGTTGATTTTCTGATTTCTTTTTTTCCTGCAAATATCCAATTTTTTTTCTCATAAATTTACAACTTTAATCTCGGAAATTGCCCCCCTCCCCCGGCTCCATAATTTATTTATTTTTCTACGTATAATGGCCCTAATATGCCGTCGTATAAATGTCCTAAAAAATCTACATAATTTTAAGGAGTAGATTTTTATTTTTTGCTTTTCTTTCCTAACTTGTTGATCATCTTGTGACTCTCTTTTCACACTCTTTGACATTCCAACTCCCAGGTGGCAACCAGTGCTTTGTAGATTTAAAAACTATATAAACGTAGTTGGTTTAAGCTTTAGTATTCACAGTATAAGATTAGATGTTAGGATATAAGAATCAATAGAACATTTTAGGGTTGTTGAAATTTCGAACCATACCGAAAGTATGATGTGGATTATACTGAACTTTTAGAGTTGGTTACTGAAATGTAGAATCAGATAAGTCTCGTCCTGAGTCAGTGGAAAGCTACACACGTCAGAATAAATCTTAAAATAGGACTAGGTTTATCCTCATCTGGGCTCAACCAACCCTGAGAAAGAGAAATCAAAGATTTCATGAGGTGCAGCCAAGAATACCACACGGAGCCAAAATAACAAAAGCCCGAGGAGAAAAAGAAAATTCCAGGTTCCCAAGATGCTCATAACATGCTGCAGCTAGTTTTACTGTGTTTTTCTTGATAACAGTACCCCTCAGACAACAGCAGCCTTTAACGTCTTGTTTTGTCTTCTCTCAGGTGGACGTATCTACCCCGTGTCGGTGCCCTACTCCAACAGCCAGAGCACCAGTAAAACCAGCGTCACCCTCTCGCTGGTCATGCCCTCCCAAAATACTCTCACCAATGGAACCAACACCGCCTCCACCCTGGAGGAAGGCACCCCGACACCAGGGTAAGCCTGGTTTATGTATGTTTTGTCCCTGCTTGCTCTGGGTAAGTTTGTTTTTCACTCCAGGTTTCCCCTCCTACTCGTATGTTAGCTCTGGGTAAGCTTGATTTTTACTCCTTTGCATACTTTTTTCCCTGCTATGCATCCTCTGAATGAGCTTGATTTTTGTCCCACCGCCGTTGTTTCTGCTTCGTAAACTTGATTTTCACTTTCTCATCCGACTGGTGTTTTCACCTTGAGCCTTATTCTGACTCCATTCTTCCCTCCCGACTGTGACGTTTATTTTGGCTGTATTTTAGATAACGCCCTCGTCCCTCCCTCGCTGTATTTATTTTAGGTAAGCTTGATTTTCACTCCCCCGTGTCCCTCCACTGCTATGCTTATTTATGTGTGAGCCTGGTTTTCACTTCCCCATTGTTCTGCCGCTGTGAGTTCTGAGTATCTTGCCAGGGTCCCTTTCGCAGACTAGAGAGGGAGGACTGATCTAGTACAGCTGGAAAACTATTTTAATATGGAACTTTCACAGAAGCATAACATGTACACCATATACCGTACTGTTAGCATATGAATATAATTAAATCAGTTCTGCTCTTGCGGGTCATTTTTAGTGATTTTAGACATTCGGTGTGTTTCCATCCACCGGCTTTTAGGCTCATTTTCTATTTGTGGGAATGCGGAAAATTCAAAAAAATCTTAAAATATCGCAAAAATGATTTTACGCTTGGCTGAGGTAGGTGGAAAAATGTGTATATTGATAAAAGCAAAATGGAAACAGATTTAGCAAATACATGATGACGTACATGAAGCATGTGACTTCAGCGTCCATGAGATGAGTCTCCTCATCTGCGAGATTTCACAGACCGGAGGAAAACAAGCAGTCAGAGCTGATCTGGAGTCTGCCGTCCAGCTGCCGTCTATTAGAGCCGCAAGTCAATCACTCGTGAACTCTGATCAAACAGTCAAACTAGGCAGCGCTGATCAAATATGAATCAATATTCTGTTACGTTAATGCCTTTTTTCTCTCCTCAAACGTTTTCAGAATCATCTTGTAGTGTGCTGTTTAGCTGTAAAATGAGAACGTTTATGACCCGGCAGCCACGTTGAGATCAGTTGAGGAAATACCAAGCACCGCCCACCAGCCTGAGCACAGCCAATAGGAATGCTCTTTCTCTCTGAAATGACCTGTGATTGGTCAAAGTCATAGATTTTCTAAAGCCTGAAAACAGAGCCATGAGGAGGAGCAGAAGTCTCACTTGAATTACAATATGCTGAAAGGTTATTATGGAATTTTTGATGCCAGAAGCGTTCTGCCTACTGAAGCTTTCTGTCATACGTGATGTCCGTCTGCCAAGTTAGCACATGTTTCATTTATATTAAGCGTGATACTTTGACATGCTTGGAATGTGCCTGTAGTCAGGGAGGTTACCTGCCTGCAGTGTGTATATAATATGCATGTGCGAGCTTTCTGTGTCCTCTTTAGCCCTTTTGCTTCTCTATCTCCTCCTCCTTTCTGACTTTCACTCTGTCCTGTCTGTCACTCACTGTCTGACTCACATCTGTATTTCTCTCTGCCAACATCCATCCTGTGTCCTACACTCTGTCCTTGCCTCTCCTTTTTTTTTCCGCTCCCGTAGCACGTTTCACCCCGCTACCTGCCAGACATCCGTCGACATCCTGCAGCCCATAATTGAACTCCCTTTTTCCCCTCTTTTCCCCTTCTCTCCTCTCCCCATCTCCACCTCCCTCTTCTCTCTTTCGACCACTCCTCCTCCACCCCGTCCTCTCCCTCTCTCCACCTCTCTCCTGTGTCTCTCCACCCACGACCCCTTCCTCTCTTCTTCCTCCTCTATTCCCACCCTCATACCTTCCTCCACCCTCCCCAACCGACCGCCCTCCTACTCCTCCACCCTCCCTAGCAGTCAGAGCCCCACAGCCACCCTCCAGTCCACCAACACCCAGACGCAGAGCTCCAGCTCCAGCTCGGGAGACGGCAGCCTGTTCCGCCAGAGAGGCAGCCAGGCGGCTCAGCCCGACGAGACGGGTAGGGTCCCGCCTTACGTGGACTTCAGTCAGTTTTACCGCCTGTGGGGGAGTGACCACAGCGACGGGCAGAGCACCCAGGGAGGACTGGGACCCCAGTGAGGAGGGCGCCGGGTGCCAGTCGGATTGTGAAGGGACAAAGATTTTAAGAGGTGGTTTGGGATGGACGATGAAAAGCTTTTAATGTATCATAACTAAAATAATAAGTGACCTAAAGGTGCATGGGGACGCATGGAGGAAGGACTGGGGTTATCAATGAAGCCAGTGGGCAAAGAATAACCCCGAGACTGTGAGAAACCGGTGTCACTACACCACAAAATTATGTCTGCGCTTCCGTTTTAGATGCTGGTCATGAGTGATTGTGAATATATGTAATCCAGATTGTATTGGTAAAAAACAGGAGGAGTGGAGTTGAGAATGATGGCATACTGTAAGGCCTCAAATGGATTGAATGGATGTGTTTTGAAAGAACTTTTTAATTTGTAATGAAAGTATATCTAAATGACTCAATGGGCTCTCTGGGTTTCTCTTCATTTTAACATTTGACCGTCTCTTTCCTGAAACATTTCAGTTTGATGTCTTGATTTTCACCAAACAACACCTGGAGGGTCTCATTCAGCGGGTATGACGTCACCTGTGGCGACCGGTGGTCACATAAGGTGTGTTTTAACCCCCCTGGGGTCGACGCTGTCGTATACGACAGGAACGCTGCAGTGTAGAGACTTACTTTAACTTAAAGCTGCTTCGTCAACCCCGTGGCTTTCTAACGAGGCGTCGGGTGCGATCGTATTTCAGGCAGTTTGTAATCCAGCTTGGAACAACAGGGTTTTTTCAGAGACTTCATGAAAAGTAATAAATCCAACAATGAGAGCCTTCTGTGAGTATTTATCTATTTATCCGTGTTGAAAGCCGTTGTTGTTGTCGTCGTTAGCCGTTAGCGAAAGCTCACAGAAGGCAAGGTTTAGCCCGTGGTGCAGCGGGTCGGTCTGTTTAGGAAACGGAGGCCGTGCTGGATGTGTGCCTAGAGTGCGGAGCTCAAGGGACGTGCGTAATGGAATAACACGCCGTTCACCATCGTAGTAGCTTTTAGGTGCGTGAGATTCAATTTCCGTTATTTATTTATTTTTCTCTGTTGTCTTTATTATAATTTTAATTATTCATACATTCACGTGACGTCACAGCAGCTTACATATTCTGATAGCCCAGTTTGTCCTAAAAAAAAAGATGTGTATGTCATGATTGTGCATGACAGTGTTGAGATTCTAGAGTCATCTTTACAAAAGGAGACAACACAGACCAAAAATAGCAATAAAATAGCGTAGACCTCAAAGTTGTGAGCCAAGTGCAAGAACAGGCGTTCAGGGAGCAGACTGTGACTGACAGAAGCACCATTCTACCTATAACAAGTCAGTGTAGCATCAAAATGATTTGAAGCTCTATATATATTTTAAGGTAAAATAGTTGCATAATGTTGCCTTAAAACAAATGATGTCACAGTGAGTATGAGGGCCTGGTGCAAAAAGTGTTTTTTCCAAGTATGAAGGCAAAGATGACTATGCTGTACATGTATTTTTTTTTTAAATTATATAATTTCAAGGCCTTGGTTTAATATTTTGATGGCAAGAAATCCAGTTATATAAGACACAAACCTAAATCTGACCACCAAAAAGCTGAACCTGGAAGTGTTAAGGGATCAATAATGAAGAGATTTAGTGGCTGCTTCAGCGAGACGAGCTACAGTCTGAGGAGAGAATGAGATGTGGGATGTGCTGTTCTCAGCCAGAGTCTACCGCAGCTGATGTGTTTGAGTCCTTGAAGCGTGATCTGCTCTTTTCAACATGACAACGGAGAAGAATGGAAGAGGACCTCTCTGACACCTCAGCAGCGCGACGTTGATGGATGGGGAGTGTGGAGACTCGAGCGCCGGCAGACTGTGTTCATAACGCAGTGAAGTAAAAATATAATCGACCGTCATGTGAGGGGTAGGAGTGGGAAGGTCTACGGGAGGAGCTGAGTGATTGTTGCAGCAAATGGAGCCATCCGTCAAAGCCAAGCCGTCACTCTGGTGTTTCTGTCCCATGTGGTGCTTTGAGATAATCTAAAGTTTTCTACCTGTTCATTTAAATGTTCAAACCCCAAATGATTCCACTATTGCATAAACAGTTTTTGATGCTCATTGCACTTCACTGTAAACTAATTTTCTCTTCTCCAGAATTACTTCTTGGAAGGAAAGAAGGGTGTTATCCTGTTGAGAAAACACATTTCACATGGTACCAGTGAGTGATGTCCAAATGAGCCAGCTGTGACTGCGTAGCGCTCTGGTGTATTAAGGTTTGTAAAGAAATCTGTATCTCTGTATGAGGGATGGAATTACCAAAAATTAATTAAGTGTCAATCCAAAGCAGATTTGATGAAAACAGAGGCATGTTTCATCATTTTCACCATCTTACAGTCATCATTCAAAGCACAAAATTGCTATTTATCATTTAAAGCTGCAGTAGGCAGTATAGTTTTGGCATCAAACAGCCTTTCAGCATATTGTAATTCAAGTGTTCTGAGAGAAAACTAGACTTCTGCTCCTGCTCATGGCTCTGTTTTCAGGCTTTAAAAAAAGTCTAGCCCGTGACGGGAGACTTTGACCAATCACAGGTCATCACAGGCCGGGTTTGACCGTTTGATCGGAGTAAGCGAGTGATTGACAGCCGGCTCTCATAGACGGCAGACTCCAGATCAGCTCTGATTGGTTGTTTTCCTCCGGTCTGTGAAACCTTACAGATGCCGTTAGGAGCACTGGAGGACACAGAGGCACATGATGGCACATTTTTTCAGATAACCTGTCTCATGTACTGCTGTCAGGATTTAGTGACCGTTTTATAAAAATAGCTTTTTTTTAAATCATATTTGCTCCAATCTCGCCTCCTTCAGCTTTAAGGAAAGAGGCCTCAAGGGTGGAAGTCACAAAAAATTATAAAAAAGGGAAGAGATGAAAATGTATTTGGACTGAAAAATGTTGAATGATAAATTGTCAATGGATTGATAAACCCAACTGATCAACCCAACTTATCATTTACAGCACGCAATTTGTGTTACTTCCGCCCAAAATGTCAATCAAAATGACAATTCATATGGTGGAAGTAACACAAATGACGTGCCGTAAACAATGAAAATGTCAGTTGGGTGTTTTGAATGATGAATGATCGACTGGTGATTATCAGAACAACACTGTTTCAAATAAAATGCCAATCAAGTTCATCAAAGCAACGAGTTATCATTCAACAGTTCATTCAGTTCACTTACATTTTCATCACTTCCATTAATCAGTTCGTAAGCATTTTCATCACTTCTCTTTTCTTCAATTATTGTTTTGTTACTTCCTCTCTCAAGGCCGATTTCCTTTAATGATAAAATGTCAGCTTCATGTTGTGAATGATGAATGTAAGATAGTGAAAATGATGAAACCTGCCTCTAGTTTCATCATATCACAACTGTTTTTAGTCAAATCAGCTTTAAATTAAACAAAGCACTCCAGTTTTTAATTCACATGCAGCATTCCTCATTTCACATGCATCTTCATCGCCTCCAGCCCTCATATCTCCATCTCCTCTACCAAGAAAGGCAGGCTGACAACAGAGATGTCTCTCCTTTGAAAATCCATTTTCAGCTGTTAGACTTGTAAATTGCGTCGTCTGCTTCCAGCTAGTTTAGTGATTCTCTATGAATTGATGTTTTTTGTTTCACTCTTCTGTACTACTGGTCACCATGCAGTGTTATTTCCTGTTAGGAGCCAGGAGTTAATCTCATTCCCTAAATTAACTCCACACTGTTATGAAACTCTATAATTGGCTTAATCAGGGAGCTGATTAGAAACGCACACAAAAAAAGTAATAAATGGAAGAAAAATAATTTCACATTAAACCCGTCAAATCAGCGGTCGCAGCTTTAATGTAACACACAGTTGTTTAGTGTCAAAGCAGACACAGGGCGTGCTACTAATTGCTAATTTTTTGGGGGTAATTGGTGTTTTCCTCCTGCGTAGGCTGTGGCCTGATTCTGGAGAAGTGGGTTCAATTAACTTTATTGCTCCTGAAACAGTCTAAGGTGAGTGATGAGAGGTTGAACCGAGCTCTGTCCGTTCCCCTCTTATAGGGGAAGTCTATGTAAGCTCATTGATGGATGGAGATGATGCATTTGTTCTGTATTCTTTGTGTATGTTATGTTATTATTAGCATGATATTAATCTGCTGCATGCTGGGAGAGCTACAGTAGTGCCTTCGCTGAAGTATTCTGGAAACAGACTGTGTGCTCATGTGTTGTTGTGATGGATGTCTCCGAGGGAGCTCCGTGGAAGCGGCGTAGCCTCGGATGTTGACGATCCCGGGCTTCGCTCCAGGACTAAAACATTCAACACTTTCACTATTTTTCTTTTTTTTGCATAACAAAACCTCAAACATGCAAAGTGACACAAAGAAAAGTGGTGTGCATGCAGTATTATCTCACAGAATCAATCGCTCTATTCGCCAAATGAACACAGGAATCTGACTTGGTGATACAGCACAGTATAACAACGTTCATTCTGGAGCTTGATGAACTTGTTTGTGCAATAGTGTAATAAATATAGACTTTATAAAGAAGAAGATCAAAAGGTCAATCTGAGGAGTGAAGAAAGTGTCAGTTTGGGGCGCCGCCATGTTCGATACTGTGTTAACAGACATGAAGAAAGAAAGAAACAAGATGTGCAAACGGCATGTTGTTACATCACATTCTGTGGTGACATTATCAGCTCGCACCGTTATCAAT
Source organism: Sebastiscus albofasciatus (assembly GCA_916701655.1). Lineage (NCBI taxonomy): Eukaryota > Metazoa > Chordata > Actinopteri > Perciformes > Sebastidae > Sebastiscus > Sebastiscus albofasciatus. Next base: position 11,243 of record CAKAOI010036462.1, on the reverse strand, counting down.
TTATCAACATTTGATTATCAAAAAAACAAGTTCCTGTTCCTGTTCCTGTTCCTGCTCCTGCTCCTGCTCCTGCTCCTACAAAGAGAGTTTAGCCAAACATGTTGTGGCGTTTCAGAGTTACAGGACGGAGAAGTATTCAGATGTCTTAATACTGTAATTAAAAGTAGCCTCGAGGTAAACATACTCCACTACAGAAGTCCTGCAATCATTTTACGTAAGTAGATATACGGAAGTATTAGCAGGAAAATGTACTTTAAGATAGAAAAGTAAAAATCCCCATTATAGCATTATGGGATTATGAATGTATTACTGTGCATGTATTGTATGTTGCAGCTGGTTAAAGATACTTTGAAGTAATGTATCTACTGTTGAGTTAGTTCACTCTGTATCAATGCATCATATTTTATAAAATCATATTCATCCAGGGTTAAGTTTTGCATGCTTCTATCACCACACATCTTGATTATTGTGATGCACTTTAAGTTGGTGTCAGCCAATAAGCCTCTTTGTCTCGTCCGCAGTTTGTTCGTCTTTTAACTGGTGCACCTAAACGTGAGCACATCTCCCCTATCCTGGCTTCTCTTCACCGGCTCCCTCGTGCCTTTTAGGATTGATTTTAAGATTTTATTATTAACGTATAAATCGTTAAATGGGCAAGCTCCAATTTATCTCTCAGAGCTTTTAAAACCACATCTTTTATCACTCAGATCCACTGAGCAGCTGCTTCTGACTGTCCCGAGGTCAAAGTTAATGGCTCTGCCGCCACATGTTGGGCTGCCCCTCACACTGCCTGATTTTAAATCAAACCTCAAAACACACTTTTATTCCCTTTCCTATTGGTCTTAACGCTTTTATTATTCATTAACATTCCTGTTGGTTTTAAATTTGTGCAGCACTTCGGTCAACTTTTGTTGTTTTTAAATGTGCTTTATAAATACAATTTATCAGTTTTGGTCAAGAATCTTCTTCTTCTTTTCTGGGGTTTATCAAAGGACTCTCCTGACAGAGACTTGGCTCTTTTTGGATCCTCAGTGGACTCCTCAACTCTCCCTTTACATATTCAAACAGCTTTATTGATGGGCATGGTATTAACAAAAAAACTTATTCTCAAAGACTGGAAGACGACAACTCCACCGTGCTTCAGAAACTGGTTGCATGAACTGGTCTCAGTTATCCACATGGAGAAATTTCGAGCCAATAATTTAAAATGTCAACATAGATGGGAAGAATCTTGGGGCCCCTTTTCTCTGTTCTGGTGTTGAATACTCCCACTATGGACGGCTTGCATTTAACTATCACATGGATGATATTGTATGTAACGATATGTATGTTCTGTCCTTGACATGCGGTTTAGATAATTCTCTTTTAGGTATTTGTATTACTCCTCCCCGGGTGTAAAAGTGTGTGGGTGTGTGGGTGTGTGAGTGTGCGAGTGCAGGTGCGTGAACTTTCGGGTTTGGTTGCGGGTTTTGATTTTTGTTTGATGTATGGGTTGTCGTTAAAATTTGTCAATAAAAATAATATTAAAATAATAAATAAAAACATTTATAAAATGAGAAAGCTTGTGAGGCGGCAGCCATTGTGGTGGAATCTGATAAAGGAACGCCATGTTCTGGTCACATGACCGGAGCACAGCCAATAGGAACGCTCTCTCAATGAAACGACCTGTGATTGGTCAAAGTCTCACGTCACGGGCTAGATTTATTAAAGCCTGAAAACAGAGCCATGAGGAGGAGCAGAAGTCTAGTTAACTCTCAAAACACTTGATTTTCAATATGCTGAAAGGTTATTATGGATTTTATGCCAAATGATGCCAAAAATATACTGCCTACTGCAGCTTTAATAATTATATTCCGCTATTTCCCAAAAGCTGTAATGTATTATATATACATTTCCAGGAAAAGAATACAAAGTGAATTGATATACTTTATTTCCATGTCTGCTGGTAAATATATAATAATTAGCAAATAACTTTCTTTGAAATTTCTTTAAAAACTCCCTGAATCATGACATCAGCTACCAGGTTACATCTGTGTAGACAATAAGTCACACAATGGTGATGAAGAGCAGCGCACAGCCGCTTCTCAAGCCTAAGGGCCCTGTTTTAACCATTATATGCTATTTTAGCATATCATTATTAAATAATGTTTATAATAAAGTCATTTTTGATGTAAATGTTTGGGCAGTAATTCCAAAGAAATTTCAAATAGCTTATTTGCTAATTATCACCGAACTACCATGAAATTTGCGGACCTTTAAAATGAAGTGTTTTGTTGTTTTTTTGCTTCTTCTTCTTCTCGGACAAACAAACCTCCACATTGAGCCCACAGTTGCTGCCACTCAAACTTGTCTTGCTGTTTATTTCCGTCAGTCCATCAGATGGCGATGTGGAGCCAGATTTCCACATCTGTAACTGAGTCTCTTCAAGTAGCAACCTGTGTGCCTTCAGGTTCTGTCTCCGTTGGCAGCAGTGCACCCAAGTGGTTGATTAACCAAGCGTACTACTGTAACCTGAAGCCTGCCGGCTCCTTCAACACGATGCCGAGCAATAAATGTTGTGCAAGACACTGAATGCTTTTCTTATCATGTTTCTTTCTGCCAGCTCAGCAGATACATATATCTGTGGGTGTGTTTTGGGTGAACTCGCAACCAATGAGGCACCACATGTGCTGTGTTTGTCACCAGAGAGAGAGAGAGTTCAGCCCACACTCACCTGATTCTTCTCACCTCTGATAGTACAGCTCGTTAGTGTCACCTGGTGTGGTTCACCTGGTTTACTGGACTGTTGACTCTGGCTGTATTGCTCCATGTTTGGACTGCACAGGAGTACCTGAGTAGAAGACATTTGAGAGGTAAATACTTTATCATCTCTGCTCACTAACTGAGATGTGTGTGGGTGAGGGTGAGGGTGACAGCATGTCTGCCACTATTGTGCTAGTGAAGGAGAAACCCTGTGATCTTTATTCCATCAAGTGTCTGTAAATTCTTGCTGTGAGTGTAATGAAGTCTGACGCTTTGTCTCTAAAGCTAAAGCTTTTTTTTTTACATGCAGCTTGTGTGTTGGGAACTTTAATAAGGTTTGGGGCTTGTTTGTTAAAGGAAGTGGTGAAGAGAAACACATGTCCTAAAGTTATATTTTTTTTCTCTTCCTTTTATATCTTGCAAAATCAGAAACAGGAAGTTTCACCAGCGTATCAGTAATAATCTCCTTTGAATATACCACACAGCTGTCTGCTGTTCATGCTCAAAATGTTTGATATTTTTTTGTGGCATTTTGTTAAAGGAACAGTTTGACATATCAGGGGAATATTTTAGCATCTTCTGGTCATGTGCTTTCAAGTGAATTTCTGTTGCCGTCAGGACGTTGTTATGTTTTTACCGGTTTGTAAACTAACTGCTATTCTAAATTGTTTATTCCCTTCTGCGATCACATTATTGATGCTCTTTAGTTTTTGTACTTCTTACGGACTTTTATCCTTTTACCATCACAGATCCTTTTATCTCTTATTAGACTGATCCTTCTATTGTTCTTATTCAGTCTGTTTATTTATTAGTTAGTCTCATTTACATCAGTAATCGTTTTAGCGTACATATATTGTTGTTGTTGTTGTTGTTGTTGTGTGTCACTGTGTTTTATCTATGTTTTTATGTTTTTATGAACAAGCTGCTCCAAACCAATTGCCCCTAGAGGGATTAATAAAGTTGTTTGAATTGAATACATGTACATTTTTTTAGCTTTCTTGCTGAGCGTTTGACCAAAGAGTATATTTATTACCTCCGCCTCCACCAAGGCCGAAGGCCGAGGAAGGAGGTTATGTTTTCACCGGCGTTGGTTTGTCCATTTGGAGGATTACTCCAAAAGTCCACAGTGGATCTGAATGAACTTTTTTGGAGGGGTGGACTCCGAGTGCACTTCTAGTCTTCTCATATGTCCGTTAGATATGAAGCTGGAGTCGGTTAGCAGTTTGCTTAGCATGTTAGCACCAACACTGGAAACGGCCAGGCTCGTCCGGTCTCAGAACCCGTCGGCTGTCGGCCTGAAGACGATTTAGCCTCTGAGGACAACAGCCAATAATCCTGGGGTTCTGGTGTAGCCAGCGGATATCCAAGACTTCCTCCTCCATGTGCCGAGCATTGTTTACATTCCGATGAGCAACTTGACTAGAATTGAGAGATGACGTCTATGACCAGATTGTTTTTCTGTATACGCGCCAACCTTGGATTTTTAAACCAAAGCGGGGGAATCCCCAGATATATTTAGTTTCAGGAACTTTATTTCCTGCATTTTAGTGACTTAAAAAAAATAGAAATAGCAAAATAACAAGTACACTGCAACGGCATTTTATGTTAAGTAGACCTACTTTTCATTTAACTTTTAATTTCTTCTTTTAATAAAAGAAAGAAAACAGAATAATTTGTCCCTCTGGTGTGAATTTGTGTGAACTTTCTGGAGTGTTGAGGTGCTATAGTGGCTATTTCCCCTGTTTGCAGCTTTAATGCTAACCTAAGCTAGCCTTATAAGACATGAGAATGGTATCGATCTTCTGATCTAACTCTCAGCAAGAAAGCAAATGAGCGTATTTCTCAAAATGTTGATGCATCCTTATTATTTCTTAAAGATTATTTTTTTTTCCTCAGCCCACGTAGTTGTGTTTATCCTACAGATATAGTACATAGTGCACGTATTGGCTCTCCTTGCATGTTGTCATTTTGTCTCAGAGAACTAAACCGTAGATGATGCGCCCTTTCTCGACACGCACCTCCATGTGTCTCTAACGTTGCCTTGAGTTCAGTCAGACGGTTTGGTCTCCAGCGCCTCATTTCTGTCTCGTCACTCTGGAATTTTATCCGAGGTGAAGCTCGGGGAGGTGAAATCTGTAGCCGACAGTAACGCTTCAGTTTTTCTGCACTCCCATCAAAGTCCCCCCATAACGCGCATATCTCCAGTGTCATCTGAGAAGCTGGATATTTTACATTCTGGATTTGGATGTATGTGTGTGTTTGTGTGTGTGTGTGTGTATGTGTGTGTTTGTGTATGTGTGCAGCACACTACATCTTGGAAAATGAGATTCATGTTGAAAACTGGCAGAGTTTTCCCATTTTCTCCTGAGCTAGGGCGTTTTGAGCAGTTCGGGTTTCATACGTCCAGACAGAAGCTGGCTGTTTTGTGCCAGTCTTCAATAATCGTTTTAAATTTGACCTTTTATTTTTATAGCATTAAAGTTTCAAGTGTTCACTTTGTCCCATCAGTATTTACTCTCATCAGGGATGCTGGTGTTATATTCAGGCTGTGAGATGATCAGATTCTCTGCTCATTGGAAATTGTTTTACTCAGTTTACAAAAGAATGATACAAATAAACACTTTATTTGTTTGCCAGCACAGGAAGTTTTTGCAGACTAACTTTGAGATCCAGACACTGATAACGATACCCAGCCCCAGTGGTGTAGTACTCAAGATCGGTCTCGGCCTGGAGACCACTTTTTGAAGGTCTTGTCTCGGAATCAACTCCATTTTTACTCGGCCTTTTCTCAGACAAAGAGAGACTCTGGATTTTATTTCAAGACCTCAGCGGGGATCTCACTAAACTGCCTGTTTATAGTCTGATGTATTTGTTAACATCATTACTGCGTTTGCTCATAGAAAACAAAGGAACATTCCCACACATAAATTTCACCTCTGCAATGCCTTTTGATTATTTTATCAAGACATTTCTCATGGTACACTTTTACATACACGCATATACGGTATGTGTGGCATTAAAAGAGGTGGATGAAGAGGATTCTTCATTTGTTTTCTGTGGGTGTTTTTATGGGAATGTGGATCTTTCAGATCAATTTGAGGAGTGGTCTGGTCTTCTTGACTCAGTCTAGCCCTGCCTTGGTCTTGGTTTTGACCATTAACTGTATAAAATATGGATGTAGTCTCCTTGACATCACCCATAGGTTTCTAAAGAGTATAGAAGCAAAGAAGCGAATCTCCAATGAGTCTGTGTCCATGGACGTATAAGGAGACGTCTGTAATTTTTTTTTTTTTTTTAGGTAAATCAACTTCCCAGTACGAACACTTAAATAGCCCTCATTTAAATCATTTTGTCCTAAAAGTTGTAAAATGAACTAACAGCTGAATCCAGAGTTATTTTCCTCGGCATAATGAGCGTGCATCAGACCCACGGGACTGCACCGCCCTGCACGCTCAGAAGACATATCCGGTTCTGCCAGCTTCCTGCTAGCTGTATGCAGCTGTAATAATGGATATATTGACTGTAATTCATCACTTTTATTATCTTCTAATACACCCATGGGCTGTATGCTGTGAGCCTGTACCATGGTGGATGTATTAACGTCTCTGTTCCCAAACAACCGGCTATCGGCCAGTAGCTAGTAGTGCTAGTAGAAAACCTACTAGTGGGTGTAGAAGGCCCCTATTGATCCACATCTATAGGGCTTATAGTGACTGATAACGCCTATTTAATAGCCTGGCAACAGTATAATTGGCTGAATTGTACAATTTAAACCCATAAAATGCAAAAACAAAACATCAAATTTCCAGAAAAAAATAAAGACCTTGAAGAGGCTTTGTTCCAGATGTGATGAATCTCCAGGTATTACTCTCACTGACTTCATAACCCTGCTTTATAGACCCGTCCCCTGTGTTGTCAGGGACGGAAACATCTGTCACGTCGGATGTGCTGACAGGCTGATATCAATATTTGATAAAAAGGCAGCCTGATATGTGGCTCTGTACGGCTCCCTCCCTCCCTCCGACGGCTGCTGGCTGCTCACAGCAAACGGAGGCTGAAGATCTCGTGTGAGGGATGAGGCGTTAAAAATCCAGCTGTATGACTGTACAACTAACAAGCTGGGGCATTGTCGACTTACCGCACGAACGCCGACACTTGTTAAAAATCAAGTAGGTCGTCGGCCGTTGTGAGTCTGAACTGTATCACTGCTGCCAAATAATGAGCACCTGAGTTCCTGTTCACATGAGTGAACAGCTCTGAGTCTGACAAAAAGGGACCCAACTGTAACCTGATACGAAGCCTGAAACAGTTAGTCACAAGAAATGTGACACAAAAAGCCAAGAGACCAACCCCCCTCATGATTCATCACCTATTATTCCAAAGAAAGACTACAAGGGAGTCGGTAAACATGAAAAAGGTCAAGTTTATTTGTAGGGTGCTTGTTCAGCGTAACGGAGCCTCACACACGGGCCACGCTGTGAAACAAATGAGCAGTATCTGTCACGGCTACGGCGTCGATGCTGCACAAATTATAACAAACATTACACTGAAAAAAAAAAAACATTATAGCAAACACAAGTTTGTCTCTACAAACTGTCAAAAGCTGGAAGTCTTCCCAGACCCGTGCATCTGTGTCTCCGGGGCCTCCTAAAAAGGATCCGGCTCACAGACGAGGCTGGGAACTAAAACTGAACATATTCGTGCCGTGGCTGAGTAGAGGTTTTTTTTTTGGTGCTTGAAAAGTCCATGTGTTCATAAACATGCAAAACATGAAGCATAAAGTCGTTGTAAGGAGCTCAGACATGGAGGACCAACTTCATGATTTGTGTCAACAACACGTGTTTATTTAAAGCTGCAGTAGGCAGTATATGTTTGGCATCATTGGGCAAAAACTCCATAATAACATTTCAGCATATTGTAATTCAAGTGTTCTGATGGATAACTAGACTTCTGCTCCTCCTCATGGCTCTGTTTTCAGGCTTTAGAACATCTAGCCTGTGACGGGAGACTTTGACCAATCACAGGTCATTTCATTGAGAGAGCGTTCCTATTGGCTGTACTCCGGTGCTTGATGTACTTGACGTTCCTTCACCAGATTTCACAATGGCGGCGTCACAAACTGTCTTATTTTCCAGCTAAACCGTGCACTACAAGATGACTCTGAGAACATCTGAGGAGAGAAATAGACATTAACGTAACAGAATATTGATTCATATTTGATCAGCGCTGCCTAGTTTGACCGTTTAATTGGAGTTTGCGAGTGATTGACAGCTGGCTCTCATAGACGACAGATGGACAGCAGATCTCAGATCAGCTCTGACTGCTTGTTTTCTTCCGGTCTGTGAAATCTTGCAGATGCCGTTAGGAGCACCGGAGGACACAGAGGCACATGATTATTTTCAGGTTACCTGATTCATGTCCTTCTGTCACGATATAGCGACCGTTTTATAAAAATAACTTTTTTTAATCACATCTGCTCCTATCTCGCCTACTTCATCTTTAACGCGTCTCCGTGACTTCATCCATCCTTCATGAATTTTCAGTACAAAGTAAAAACTAACATTGCTTATTCTTCCTGTGCATCGTCCACCATGTTTGTTTACACTAAAGTCACGTTTGATCACGAGAGATGCTGCAAGATTTCCGTTTTGTTTTTTTTGTTGGGACTCTTGTTGATCATGAATGAATCTGTTAGTGTGTGTTGTGCTGCTTTTTGGGCCAAATCGCTGCTCTCCACACACTATAGGAACAAAACTGTTAAATATAACATAACATGTTATGTGTGGAGTCTCTCACATTTTACACATCTGTTAACATTTTAAACATCTTTTAGTGTCGGGCCAGCCTTTAGATTACTAATTTGACAAGACAGTCAAAGGTATCTTTCAGTACTGAACGGTGTGATGCCTCGCCTTAAAGTACCACTGGCATTCAGATGCCCTGTTACTGCCAGCCTTATAAAACAGATGAGATATTAAGTGCTCAAGCAAATATTTAAGGGTGTAGTCTGTATGCTACCATGATTTGTACTTATTCAGGTCACCTGAGGCTAAAGAATGTGTTGTTGATGTTAAACTAACCAACAGGAGAAACGGGAACATTTCAGCTTCCAAAGACAAAGAAAATCCATTTACAGTTAATAATGCAGTTTATTCTCGCGTAATGTGTTCATCTGGGCTTGATCTGTAGTTATTGTCACAACTGTCTGGTAATGTCCCGGAGGGCCATGCCAGTGTAATGACTCGAACAATGAATACTGAATTCAGAGTAATGCATCAGTGACTACAACTGAAAGGAAACTGTCTCATGAGTTTACTTTACATTTTGTTCTGCTGATGCTTTTCTTCATGCAGGACCTTTACTGTAGTAATCATACTTAGATATTTGAGTACTTCCACCACTTAAAGAACCGTTGAGTTGAAACAGTCATTGATGATGAACACACATCCAGCATCTGTCTGCTTTCAAATATTATTTCAACATTGTTGGTCTTGTTGAATCCTGGTAGTAAGACGACGGTGTTACGGGAACACACAGGTGATGTGGTTTTTGCTTTCAGGGGTTGTTGTGTACTCAGTAATGTTGGTTCTGCCTGGGTCCTGATTGTATAGCTATCTGGTAACTGCTCCTTGTCCAACAGAACTAACCCCGTCTGTAAATATTATTGCTACAGTAATGTAGCACCTCAGTACTGAGTCTTATATTCAGGATATAACAACCTGGTTATGCATATCCCTTCATATTCTGACGTTGTCTTTGGCTCTCCGCATCCAGCCAGTCTGTCATTTCTGGATCGACCCAACAATTGAGGATAAACCCAGTTTGGTTTCGGCCTGGACTCTGTATTTACTGCTTGGTTGCATTTGGCTTCTCTCTTTAATCATCTGTAATGCAAGATGAACGCAAGAAAACAATGTATTTCTCACATGACTACTGGCGGACTTCACCAGAAGGTCCTGCACACGCAGCACAGGATGGTTTGGATACAGTTGTATCCCCGTTTTTGTAGTGACGTGTAGCATGTTCAGGTTTTTTAACATCGTGATGAAGCTTTATCCAGGAAATAGTGCTCTATTGACCAGGCATAGTATTTTGGGCTCTTTAGCCCCTCTCCAGTGGCTCCCTGTGGATTTTTAAAAAAGTTAGTGGAAATGAATAACTGTTTTTTGTTTACATTTTCATTTTTATTCATCATTGTGGTACTAGTTCTATGGTACGACAGTACGACGGAGTATTAGGGCCACATTGAGGAAAAAAAATGTAACTGAGATTTCGAGAATAAAGTCAGAATATTCTAAAGTATTCATTTTACGTGTTATTTTCTTTTATTCTTGTAAAGTAAGGACTTGATTCTTGTAATATTACAACTTTTTTTCCCGTGCAGTTATGACTTTATTTTCGTAATATTGCGACTTTTTTTCTTGTAAAGGTACGAATTTATTCTCGTAATATTATGACTTTTTTCTCCTAAAGTTATGACTTTATTCTCGTAATATTGCGACTTTTTTCTCATAAAGTTATGACTTTATTCTCGTAATATTTTGACTTTTTCCTCATAATATTACAACTTTATTCTGGAAATCTCAGATGTTTTTTTCTTCAATGTGGCCCTAATACTCCATCGTACATTTGCACTTTGGCCATCACTGCATTAGACTTATAAACTATATACTTAGACTATAAACTGTGTTACCTTCATCACAATGCTCAAATGTTTTGTGGCCCCAGACAGATTCTTTCTTTTTTTTTTTTTTTGACTAAAATGTCTCTTTTGATAGTAAAAGTTTCTGACCCCTGCTCTACTAGAAACCCAAAACACCAGCATGAACCTGAAAATGAGCCTGATCTGTCCCCTTTAAGTCCCAACATCTCCTTCCTCCTCTGATGGCACCTTCAGGTCAAAGTTCACATTCTTAGACCAGCTAGTCTCCAAACAGCACGTGTCTCTTCATATTTTAACCATGCAACATTTTTATATATACATATATATATATGTTATGTAATGTGCATTACAACCTCACGGGGGCTCTGCTGTGGTCAGACACTTTTGAGTCATGTTGTTTTTTTAAGTTTTGCAGAACTTGTATGTGGTTGGATACATTTCTGGTAGTTGGTGTCACAGGAGAGGAGGAACAGGAGCTCCATAATACAAATATTAATAATAATATTAATAATAATAATAATAGCAGCTTCTCTGCTGGAGTCTCGGCTCAAGTTCACTACCACCCCCCACCTCTCCCCCATATTTCCTCCTCTCTATCTCCTCTCCACACTGTAAAAAATAGTGTAAAATAACAGAAATAACGCAGCAGGGGCGCCAGAAAATGTCTGTTAAAAAACGGAAAAATACTGTCCGTTAATTAACATAAATAAACTGTAAAAAAAGAAATCAAAGAAAATTGTATTTTTACAAGAAATATTTTTCCATGAAATCCTTTTCTTTCCTTTTCTTCTAACATAAATTAATTGTTAAAATAGAGTCATAAACCTCTAAAAAAAAC
>CAKAOI010036455.1:17250-61630 GCA_916701655.1 Sebastiscus albofasciatus | reverse complement strand
TTTTATTCCCCCATCCTCCATCTTTCCCCTTTATAATTGCCTACACACTGGAGGCAGTGTTTCTGAGCAGACACCAGCAGGCTATATGTGAATTGCACAGATAAGAGACAATTCTTCTTTCTTCTGTATCATTAGTTACCATTTTGATCAAAAGATGAGAGTCACGGATAGTTCACCAGACTAAATTTGTCCTCTCCGGTTTTGATGCCTGGTTCAAACATTCATTTTTTTTTGTCTTCGGGGCGATGGCTTCTTCACACTTGTTCAAAGACAAAAAAGGAAAAACATCAAATGGGGTTATGCACATGATTATCATGCTTTTGATAGTATCTGCATCACAGAGAATTAAATCTTGTCATCGTGCATATGTGAGTGTGACAGATGAGGGTTATGGTGAAGGATTCACTAGTACAGGAAGGTTAGCCAAAGTGCATCTTTTTTTTCTTTTCAAGGGATTTGGTAACAAAAAGAAAAATAATGAATACCCCGGCCTCATCACCATTGATTTACAGTCACGTCCATAGACGGATGACGCGTCTCCACATCCTCCCATTATACAAAAGTGAAGCCAAAATATCCCCGATCCCCATCCGGGCCAATCACGAGTCGAGCGCGGCTGCAGCTTGTTAGTGTGAGCCACCTAGCTGCTACGTTAGCACCACGGTAGCTGTTTTGCTAGAAAGACACAACAACTAACCATAATTGACACATGTGCTATTACACAGACTCGTGACAGTTATGGAAAGTTAAAATTGTGTCTTCTCTCTCATTCAATTCCCGAGCCTCCGGCTGCGTGACTACTTCAATCAGAGTAGCTGTCAATCATGACGTCTCAAAACCCTTTTTATAGCATCAAATAACTAATTAAACCAAACTTAACAGAAAAATTAACACTTGAACATACATCAGCGTGATCAGAACTACCTTAGATGACAGAGACCATCTTTGTTTAAAATTTATTGGACGTGTACTTTGATTTTTTAGTTTGGCCCATATCTCATCCACTAACATAGAGGAGGCGAGATTTATGACCTATACTGCAGCCAGCCACTAGGGGGCGATCCAGATGTTTTGGCTTCACTTTAGGCAAAATTTAGCGTAGATTTTGAGTGTTATTTAGCCTCCTTCACTACAAGCTAGTATGAAACCGTATGGTCACATCAGTTGTCAGTCATGGCTGAATCCTCAATCTAATGTGCTTTACAGTTGGAAGCTTGCTCAGGCAGCTCATGTTTTTGCGCGTTTTAGAGTTTTATTTCTTGTAATGAAAACAATAATTGACTTACAATAAGAAGATTTATGCCATTGTTGGAAAAGATCTAGGCAGCTTTTCCACCAAATGCCTTCCCAGTGCAGTGCTGTGGTAACCGACGTCAATAAACCAGCGAAGAGGAGCGTTCACTTTTCCCAATGGAAAGCCAGTCACATGGTGCAAATGTAGCAGCGCTAGTCCCATTTTTAGCAGCATGCTAAAACTTTAATGTGCTGTTTTTAAAATCACAGAAATAGCATAAAATTTATACTAGATGGAATCATGTAAATAAAGAATAAAAACTGGCATGAATATTGTCATAGTCCAGCAGCAGAATTGGAAAGGACGGCGAGGAGAGCACACTAACCACAACGCTCCATGTCCTTTTTTAATAAGCACCAATAAAAGCAAACGGCCAGACTGCTGATATAACGGCTTCCTCTCGACTGTCCTCCAGCCGGGCTAGAGAGGTGAAGGAGAGATAGAAAAAGTGTGGCTGATCTTTTTTTTTTTTGCCTTTATAGGTGTCATCGGGTGGTATTGTAACCTGCATAAAATGTGTCCCTGGTTAAAAAAAAAAAAAGAAATCACCAAAGATATGCTGCCATGCATATTTTACAGCTGCCAGAGAGTGCATAGAGTTTACAAGGGTGCACGTGGTAAAGGTGCTTCCTGATCTCTTTCTTCCCGAGCGAAGCGGATAGTATGAGAAGTGTTTAAGCCAAGAGAAAAAAAAAAAGGAGGACATTAAATAAAGTGCAAAAAAGAGGAATATGAAATTGGGGGTGAGTGAGTCTGAGTCCGCAAACCCTTTTCCCTCCTCGCTACCATATTCTGTCCATTAGTGTGAGTGGTGCTTTTCCACACTGTGGTTACCTCTCTCTTCAGGTTGACTTATCCCTCTTGAAGCATGCGGGAGTGTGGGGGGGGGGGGGGGGGGAAGATGGAGAGGAAAATGGAAGTGATGGAAGCAGAGGTGGGTGGTAATTAGAAACATTACTGTCATCGGAGGGTTATCTGTGCATCTATTCTGCTGGTCCGTGTTTTGATACTGGAGAGAAATTACCCCGGCAGCCAATTAAAAGGCCTTTCTCTCTCTCTGATAAGCGGGCTATTAATACTGTGGCAACGGTTGGCACTTAACTGTGGCAATGAATGCCCGTCGATGAGCATTGAAAGTTTATCAACTCCTCCCCGGGCTCCACTTCTTTCTTTCTTCTAGAGAGAATTAACTGATACGGCAAGGGGCTAAGCTCCAGGCGTCTTATCAGCTGATTACTCTCTAAAACCATCAAGTGCATTTTTAATGGAAAAAAAGGGAAGAGTTGTTTCTACTGTATAATATAAAAACAGCTCTGGGCGTACAATGTATGAGCTCTGTCATAAACTCTAAGAACCGCGTTGTGGAGTTATAGTCTCATGCCTCGTACAAATGCCTGGTTTGAGGCGCTATATGTGTGTGTGTGTGTGTGATGATGAAGGATTTTCCCGCCCTCCAGGAAAAGGACGGGATTGTTCAACAAGCTGTCTCCTTGAAGACTTTTTCTTAAACGTCTTTCTCTGTTTTTCTGCGGAGTTAGGGTGCGTGGGAGTGCGTTCATAGCTCTACAAAAATTGGATGCATGCCAAATGCACAATTAAATAACGTCAAAGCATATCGCTCACATTGAGTTTGATGGACATTTCTATAGCGCCGTCCTAAAATGCTATTAGTGTTATTCAGTTTCTTTGATTGCACGGGCTTTTATTAAAGTCTCACAGTTATTTAACTCCAATTATTTCTAAAATGAGACATTCAACAGCAAAAGAGCTTGAAGTTTTGTGCACAGAATTAAAGTGCATAGAAAACTAGTTTGAACAGACTTTGGTGAGCTTAGCACACATGAATGGAGCCTAGGGGAGACTGGGGACACAGTTTCTCAGTATATCTATGCTACCACTTAAGGGGAAATATACAATGTGAGTCCTATTTTCTTCTTTTAGTTCTTGTTATTGTGCCTGTTGGTTATGATAATGTATTTAGCTACTGTTCCCTGTAGGGAATTGGCTTTAAAACAAACCTAACTAAAACAAAGTCCATTATAACATAGTTCCCTAAATGCCTTTTTGGGAAGTGAACCAAGTGATAAAAGGTAGCTTTAGTAACTAACCTGGGGGTTTTGTTTGCCCTGTTGGGCCTATTCTTGATGACATTGCTGTGTTCGGAGATCTGAGCTAGGGATGTCACAAGAACCGATAGAAAATGTCCCTGATAATGCTACATTGTGAACAACAAATCCGCAGGAGGAGAGCTGGTAACGGTAGCTGTTAGCAGCCGGTAGGCAGCAGAGTCCTACGGAGCTACAGTAACAGCTAACGTACGGTCGTTGCATTGAGTTACATTATGATGTTCAAGCTCTATTCCATGAAATGAGAATTTGGCGATCAAAAATGATAACGTTATCATGATGTGTTCAAATGAAATCTTCTAAAATGTAGTTTTTGATTAGAAACTTGAGTCGGATCATCAGGGATTCATAATAAATTCACAGAAACCAGTATGTAAATGGTAATAAAAGTTGTATGTTGAAGTACAAGGGATTTATATTGTAGCGCCGTAACAATGAATCGATTAGTTATCAACTATTAAATGAATCGCCAGCTATTTTGATAATCGATTAAACGGTTTGAGACATTTTTAAAGGAAAAAATTCTCTGATTCCAGCTTCTTAAATGTGAATATTTTCTGGTTTCTTTCCTCCTCTATGACAGTAAACTGAATATCTTTGAGTTGTGGACAAAACAAGAAATTGTGTGACATTTTCTAGACCAAACTACTATCCATTAATCGAAAAAATAATCACCAGATTAATCAACAATGAAAATAACCGTTAGTTGCATCCCTAGTATATTGTTTTGTTTTTTACCGTGGTATCGAATTGGGCGTCGAGAATCGTTGAATTTCATTGGTATTGGTGTCGATTACTAAATTTCAGGCATCGTGACATCCCTTATCTCAGCAGATCTCCATCATCATAACCGATAGAACTGATGACCAGAGCTGCGCAAATCAAACCGGAGCTGAAATAAACCATAGTTTTAGTTTAATGCTTTAAAAAAAACCTAACAATGTTTCCCTAATCTTGCTCAAAAGCAAACAAACAAGATTTGCATAATCTGCGGTTTTGCAGAATCATCCAATATCAACATCCTGTCCAGTGATGAGGTTGGAATAAATTTAATTCTAGGTCATTTCTGCAATACATCCACCAATATGATGCACATTTTAGGAACCAGTTTGCTATTACGGTTGTTACAATTACAAACAGTAAAAACTCAGGATGTGATGTTAAAAACGTCCTTTAATACAACCAGAGTCAGACAGTGCAGGGAGTGGAGAGGACACAACTGCTAGGGTTGTGTTTCAGTGCCGCTCTCTCTCGCTCAACATGAGACCGACACTCAGTTAGGATGTTGATTTCCTGTGGGAACAGTCCTCACTGAAATATCCACTCACGGTTCTGTAAGTCACTTTGTCCTCATGGGGTCCACGCCTCTCCTCAGCTGCTGCACAGATGAACAAATGACTCCAGATGTGACACAGTAAATATCCCCATCAAGATGGAGCAAAGTGGAATGTCAAGTGTTGTGCTGTCTCTCTCTCTCTCTGTCTGGCTCTCTGTATATATGTGTGTGTCAGTGTGTTACCTGTCGCTGTGCACGCCTGTATATGTTTATGCTCATACAAGTGTGCATGTGAGTGAGAGAATGAGGCTAGAGAGAGAGAGAGAGAGAGAGAGAGATTCTAGGTAAAAGCAAGAGTGCTGCTTAAAAGAGAGGAAGAGGGGAGGCGGAAGACGGAGCTCGACTGTACATTTACGGATGAAAATTTCATGACGCTAAATCTAGACAGACTTTTAGTGTCAGTCAGGATTACGGCAGCAGCCCGAACATTCATGAATTATTAAACCGGGAGAGAGATCCCTGGGTGCTTGGACCAGGAGCAGATGAGAGAAGAGAGAACGGAGAAGAGGCGAAAGGGAGGAATCAAGCTTGGAAGTAAATAAATAAATAGATCAATACATGCAAAAGCAAATAAAGGTGGCTTTAAAGCTGGATCGCACCTAAAGGGCACAGCATTTTGGCATAAACTCTGGCTTGTGCCGGTCCGTGTCTGCTCAGCTTTCAGTCTATAAGCTCACTGTGACAAGATGAGGAACTTGGGAGTGCTTGTGCCTATAAATTGGGGGGAGGGGACCGGCAGCGTCTAATACAAAAACCCTGAGCTGTAGAGGAGAAGATCACGGTGCCATGACAACCATCCAGTTATCTGCACTCTATGTGTATTTGAAGTTAATAGTACAGCGAAGGGGTTAAGTGTCTTGTATGTCAGAATGCAAAATACCTCCAGTGATGCAACATGTATGTGTATATACAGACATTTTCACGTTCTTGCCTGCATGTTTATTGTGTACCTGGAGGATTCAAAATGTATTAGGCAGAAAGTAAAGGCAGAGCCAGCATTAATTTCTGCAGATGTGCACAACTAATGCTCCGAAAAAAAACGCAGGAGGATAGCCATTATGTGCATACGAATGTGTTTTTAGAAGAGCTGTAAGTAATGTCCACACTAACGTAGATTGAAAATGCTGTTGACATGTTGGTTTTAAGATATCTTTCCAAAATATTGTTGCCCACAGCAAATATCGGAACAAATAGAACCCATTTTCCATCTTGTGCAGGCTGCTTTGCGTCATGCCCAACAAGAGGCTTTCCACCATTTCTGAAGCGCTCTTCTTCTGTTTGCACCGTAATAGTGAAGAACACGATGTGCCAGTAAGTCTGGATTCTCAGAAACGTATCACATGACAGACCTTCATGTGGCAGTCCAAGATTTTTGAAGCACTTTGTTTCCATCTTCAACCGTTCTACATCTTAAGACCAGAGCTGGCATGATTAGCTGTTGAAGTCTTTTATCAAGCAAAAAATGCAAGTATTTTCTGCTTTTCTGTGTTTTAAAAAATATTTTTTTTTCATCTTGGTATGCAGTAGGGACGTCACGAAAACTGATACTTTGGTACCAAGTCAATTCTGAATACGTGATTGTACTTGTTTTTCTACAGTACCGCAGGTACCTTACTTCTGTCAGGACTCGATACTAACGACTTCCAGTCGTCCCAGGGACGATAGATAAATGTGTTTGGGACGCAGTGAACTCACCACCCTATTTTTTCCCTGATGATGCCAAATAGTGAACAAAAAATCCCTTTTCAAGTCGGCAGGACGAGAGCTAGTTAACATTAGCTACGCGGAGCTAAGAGCTTACGTTAACTAGCTCTCGTCCTGTCGATTTCAACACTAATCTTGTAAAATGTGGTTTTTGGTGAGAAACTTGATGAATCCATCTTGGTATGCAGTAGGGATGTCACGAAAACTGATACTTTGGTACCAAGTCAATTCTGAATACGTGATTGTACTTGTTTTTCTACAGTACCGCAGGTACCTTACTTTTACTTTTATTTTTTGCCGTGGTATCGAATTCTGTGTCGAGAATCGTGGAATTTCACTGGTATTGGTATCGACAATTACATTTCTGGTATCGTCACATCCCTAGTATGCAGTTGGAAGAAGTCACATTCGTTTCCAGGAAATTGGTATAGGCTGTTTTTCACTATATTCTGACATTTTATTGACTTATAATAAATCAAAAAATGAGTACTAATGATAATTAATTGCAGCCCTATTTAAGACCTGCATTTATTTAAATGCACAACTAATTTTTGTCAAATGCATCCACCTTTTTTTAAGTGTTTTTGCGCCGGTGATTGAAAACACCATCCAAAGAGGAGCAAAAACAACACGTTTTTCTATTTAACTGCCTCAGTTTTGGCCTGCCGTGGCCTAACTTTGCAAGCTCTGCAAACAGGAGGGTAAATTAAGACTTCACTGATACCACGAACAGCTAAACAAATATTGTGGACAGCCACGCTGCTCCCCTACTGTCCTCTGCTATGCCACACAGCCAAAACCAGGTGAGCTGACACCCCCATATCTCTCTCACTGTAGGAATGTCAAAGGGTGCACTGTTGACCCAGACGGAGCTGCCACTCAGCGTGTGTGAGAGTGAGTGTGTGTGTGTGTGTGTGTGAGTGTGTGTGGTATAGGGGGGGTTGGGGTTTTATGGGAGTTTGGCAGGCTTCCCCCCCCCTCCCCGTTCTCCCCAGGCCCCGTCTGCTGTTCCCTTGGTGGCATCGGGACGCCAGCAGAGAGCGGACAGACGCAGGGTCTGGCTTCTGGTTTTGTGGATCCACACTGTCCCCCGTACTGTATTTTTCCCACCCTCCCCATTCAAAGACATTCCTCCCATTCTCCCCCCATTCTCCCCACATTTACTCCCCAGCTCCTCTTATCACTCCCTCCTTCTCCTCCTCCTCGCCGTATGTGCTGCCGGGATTCTCCTGGGAAAAAAAAAAAGAAATGAATCAGGTTTCCAAAACAAAACAGTCCCTCGCTCTGTGTGCTAGCTGTCTGTTTAGTGGGAGTGTGTTGGTGTGTGCATCCTGAGAGCCAGAGTAAACACTGAGAACCAACACTGGAGTCCTTTAAAACATGTCCAACTATTGACATTTACCCCTTACACTTAATATCAACTATCATACTAAAGGATCAAATAATATAAACACATGTTGTGCAGATTTTGAGGGAAGATAATTTGATATTCGTTGGTCAATGTTTCAACATGTTGATTCTAGGGCTGCAACTAATTCTATTTTCTTATTATTTTTTATTGATGACGTCCTCTAACCGATTACTCAATTATCAAAATAGTTGGCGATCAATTTAATAGTTGACGACTAATCGATTACTCGTCGCAGCTCTAGTTCTAATTTCTTTTTTACATGGGGTTGTATGTAGAGTATACTCCTGCGTTCTGTGAGGTCAAATGACTGCTTTTGTGAATGTAGTCTGGTGGCTTTGAAGACAGCGATACAACGGCTTCAGTTCTCCGTGGGAAAGAGCTGTCTGACGGCGATATACGATGATATGAAACAGAGAACAGCAGCAAGTCCTCATGTTTTAGGAAGCCGGAGGGAGCAAACATTTGCCATTTTTGTTTGATCGACGACTTGAAGGATTAGTTGATCATCAAAAATGTTGTTGATTAACTTTATGATCGACTAATCTATTAATCAGCTAATTGTTTCAGCTGTAATTGATCCCATGCATTGAAGTTTTGCCATTTTCTAAAGCTGATTTATGATTGTGTATAGCTTTGCTAATTGTCATTCATGCCTAGAAGGAGGTGTTTAAAGTCCAGGCTAGATATAGTAGGATATGATAGGAAAGGATAGTAAAAGTGTCCTCCTATTGTGCAGGCCTAACGGGGTGTAATCCTGTAAATTCAGAAGCCAACCAACACAGCGCCGGTGCAGCGGGCGACAACGCCACAAGCCTGAGATGCGCGGGGCCACATATGTGTGTCTATCTCTTACCATCTGCTCTGCCGATCATTAGAAAGGATGTCACACTGAGTTGGGACCCTCATAGACGCATGTGCCCCTCTCCATACGCCTCTCCCACTCCGTTATCCCTTTGTTGTCTTCAAGCTTAATTTCAGGGGCAAATATGAGATTGGATTTGTGGGGGAGTTGATTGTTTTTACTCAGCAAAGGAATCCCCATAAGATGCTGAGGTCGTGTCACAAGACCACGGGGGCCAGTCCCTTGTGGCTTGGCATGAAAGGTCAGACGATGCCCATCCGTCTGTGTGTGTGTAGTCGCACACGCAGCACACTTGCATATTTATTTGCATTTACACTTTTTTGTGAGTGCACTTTTGTCTCTTGGGTCATTTGCATCTCCATAGCACAGTCAAGGCCCCGCTGTTGTCTCATCTAAGGACTGTTTCCCTTCCTCCCTGCATGTGTTCGCTGAGCTACACACCTTCTCACAAAGCTGGAATATACATATGTACAACACTCATGATGTGCATCATTTACCCACAAAATCCTGGTGATCAACAGGCTTGTGTGTGTGTGTGTGTGTGTGTGTGTGGTCGCGTGTTCAGATAACAGAGATTCAATCTGTGACCTGAGGGATGGGGGCCTCTGTTCTTCATGCCCCTGCAGACCCCCAGCCAGGACCCCCTAACAGCTTGGAAGATAAATATCTAATCAATATACAACTGCATATGCATAGAAAACACAACCTATAGCACAAAGCCAGAAAGCTACAGAAACAACAACGTTAATCGTTGAGCATTTAGGCTCAAATTCCTCATTAAATTCAGATTTTCTGGAAATCCTCGGGGACCGCCAGTACAATAACCTTCTATTTTGATGTTAATAAAATGTACCCGAATTCACAAATATGTAGGATATTACTACTGACATTCCTGTAATATTACATCACAGCCATAACGTATTAGCCATGTGTTTACTATGTGTTTATTTGCATATACATGAAGTGAGATCCACTCATGTTCACTTGTGATCGGATCACCCAAGATGCATGTTAATGCCAGGTCTGAACGGGGCCAAAGCTGATCAGTCTTAAATAAACAAGCCAGCTGCTGATGTGAGAAAGGAGTTGACCAAGCCACAAAACCTGCATAATGAATCACCATCTTCTACTTGCTTTTGTCATCCTGACCTCAGAGCTCTGATAAGATACACAGACAGGAGGCTGATGGGAGCAGAGACTGTACTAGTCCACTGTAAAATCCCATGGATAGCTACATTTGTTCATTTCTAAAAGGACTTAATGATTACTCATTAATTATGGTGCTTAAATACTTGGTCTCAGCTTGCCGTGCCATGTGTGGTCCGTGACGTCAGGGATCCTGTCTGGCCCCTCAGAGAGCTGCCTGAGTGGCGTCGCTCGGACCTTTAGCCAATAGAAGGTCAAGCGAGAGCACATAGTCCACGCTCCATGTGTCGGTGGTTCAATCCATCATGTCAAAGCTGAGGTCCCACTTGATCAGTGATGGATATATGGATGTTATACAGGCCCAACACGAGGGATCTCAAGGACAATCCGTTGGGAGAACATAAGGAGCAACAACAACAACCATCTAATCCATCTGATGGCAAAAAAACAGCCAAACTTTTGTAGAAACCAGTTCCATAAGAATATTTAAATATGCAAACTTAACCCGGAGGAGTTTACAGTGTAAACAAACAGTCCTGTTTACAGTCTGTGTGTCCTTGAGGCCTTGAAAACATGTTGAATGTGTTTTGAACATCGCGAAAAATTTGCAGCAAACATTTGTTATGCATGTTTTGAAATCTGTTTTGTTTACATCAGCTTGCAGGCTTCTTCTCTTCTTCACTGCTACCTAATTTATGGTGCAACCGACTCTCAATATGCATTACCACCCAGTGCGGTTTGCAGAAGTGAGTGTCATGTCAACCCAGTGATGTAATGTGCATTGAATCACCCCCTGGTAGTGACATGCATGTGCATCCTCGTGCTGATAGGATGTAATACAAACAGGGCTGTCAGTCGATTCAAATATTGAATCGTAAATTAATCGCACATTTTTTATTTGTTCAAAATGTACCTTAAAGGGAGATTTGTCAAGTATTTAATACTCTTATCAACTTGGGAGTGGGAAAACATGCTTGCTTTATGCAAATGTATGTATATATTTATTATTGGAAATCATTTAACAACACAAACAATGACAAATATTGTCCAGAAACCCTCACAGCTACTGCATTTAGCATAAAGCAATATATGCTTAGCTGCTTAACAAACTGCAGCCCAACAGCCAACAACAGCTGTCAGTGTGTCAGTGTGCTGACTTGACTATGACTTGCCCCAAACTGCATGTGATTATCATAAAGTGGGCATGTCTGTAAAGGGGAGACTCGTGGGTACCCATAGAACCCATTTTCATTCACATATCTTGAGGTCAGAGGTCAAGGGACCCCTTTGAAAATGGCCATGCCAGTTTTTCCTCGCCAAAATTGAGTGCAAATTCATAGCGTTAATTAGCCTCCTTCCTGACAAGCTAGTATGACATGGTTGGTACCAATGGATTCCTTACGTTTTTCTAGTTTCGTATGATACCAGTATCTTCACTCTCGAGCCTGGTACAACCTCTGAAAGATCGATGCGTTAAAGAAATTAGTGGCGTTTTTAGTGACCGATTTTGCCCTAACTCGACAGCCCTAACTTCCATTTGTTCATTTGTTTTTGCTCGTTAGTCATTTTTTAATTACACCTCAGCTTAAGGACTTCCAGAGCTACTGGATCAATGTTGTAATGGGACACACTACTTTTTGCTTAAGGCAAAAGATGTACCTGTTTCCCAGCAGATTCACTTTCAAAGTTCAAAGATTAGTGTAGTCTTTTTATAGAACATGCTCTTTTCTCTTTCAAACACACACACAACCTATCCAGTATATCCTCAGTGGTTTTAGTAAGTATGCTTTTTCCTTTCCATTGCCGAGAAACAGAACGGGGCCAGGAGGAAGAGCTGGTGTTTATTTTTTGAAGTGTCCCCTGACGAAGGTGCCAGAACGTATGACAGGGTGCGAGAGAGGGAGAGGGCGAGGATGAGGAGAGAAATGGGGGGAGAAGTAAACTACAAGCTGGTTGACAGTCCCAGGGCTTCTCCATCACTTTACAGCCATGTATGGAGTTAGCTCAGGGAGCCGCGCCGCACCCTGTGGAGCTGCACCGACGACAGGCACCGGGAGAGGTGTTATCACCCCTTTAAACACAGCGAGAGGCGGCATTAGTGGCCGAGGGGAGGAGTGGTGACAGTTCTCTCCGGGACAGGAGACAGAAGCAGTTAGGAAGTGATAGGAGCTCTTCCTTTAGGACTTCCTCAGGTGGGGGAGGCAGCAGGGGGATTAGATGTTGGGAAATTACTTTATATAGCCAAAAAAGTCCTGGAGAAAAGTTCTCTTGGATAAAAAACGAACATAAGAAAGAAGTGAATCTGTATCTTTTGTTGCAGACGAGGACACTTAAAGGGACAAATTCAGGCTAATTGCAGCTGCATGTCCACTGCAATCTTCGGGACAGGCCACGGCTGGGGTCAGGCCAGCATCAATCACCGAGGGGGTGGCCACACAAATCTGGTGCCTCTCTGGAGACCATTACAATGGGCCCACAATAGGCTGCGGTCAGCCCCTGTTGTCCTATGAGAGGGGGTGGACGGGGTCAGAGTGTCCTGAATGGACAGTGGCCAGCAGTGACCCACTCTTTATTGGTATGCAGAATAATGGACAGTGGTCAGGGATGTGGGGGGTTGTGGGAACGGATTTAGTAATCGAGGTGATCATGGTCACGACGGTTTGTTTCACAATGAAAGGGAGAAGGAAAAACTCATCTTCTGTGATTCATTTTGTTCGGGTAAATTCTTTTTTGACATGTCGAAGCAGCCGAAGGCGCCTTATAATGCCATTATCTGATCTTTTTTACCCTTTTGCTCATGACATACCTGTCACTTCACACCTTTTACTGCTCTACATTTACTCAAGTACTGTACTTAGTTACAATTTTGAGGTACTTATACTTGAGTATTTCCATTTTATGCTACTTTAAACTTCTTCTTCACTACATTTTGGAAGCAAATATTGTACTTTTTAGTTACTATACAGATTCAGATTATCTATACAAAACATTAGAGCTGAAATATTAGTCGATTAATCAACAGAATCAATCAACAGAAAAATAATTGCCATCTTTTCTGTCATATATCTCATTCTATTAAGGATTCCTGTCCAAAACAGAACCTCACCTCCTAAGAAAGATGCTTTCAGTGTACAATTAAACGATGACAGCGGATGTTATTGACGTCTGAATGGTGCGTCGCTTTAAATGTTGCTGCCGCAGGGAATTGTGGGATGGCATTATCTCCTTTCCAGTGTACCCTATGCTAAAGGAGAGAAGAAAGGAAGCATTGAAGCACCTTTCCTTGGCATTTAGAGAATTCAACGAGCTCTAATCATGGCTGCTACTTGGATACTTCCGGGTCAATTCACTCAGTTAGGAACCTTCTTAAGCAAAAAAGACTTTTTGACCAGAGCCCAAATCGGGCAAGTGGTGTGACAATGGCCCCTTCCTGACTTCCTACTCGCTTACTTCCTTCATTTGGATCTCAACTACACACCTGTAAGGTATCGTGACTGTATCTAGCGTGGTTGGATGCTGCTCCGGTGACAAAATCTGTCCACATACATATGGCAAAGTACTCAGAACCACCTCCATGGTAGTTCCCTCTACAGTAGGTGTCTCCAGGACACACACTCACTCAGACTCACAAGTTGAAAACAATACCAGCATAATAAAAATGCTGTGACTTTGTGATCGTGTTCAGTCACTCTCAAATGTGGAGCAGCTTCTCTGGACTCTCTCCCACACTGCGTTTGTCACTCCTGATGGGAATACCAACCGATTTGCAAGTCATGCTATAATTCCTGCCGTTTCACCTTTCCAGTCTTCCAGCTCTCGTAATGGATAAAACACCTGATGAACCCCCAAATCCTCGCTCTCTGGGGCCCAGACGTTTTGGTCACAGCCCAGTCTTTCACTGAACCCCCTTTGTGCTCTTTGCATTCTTTTAAATCCGTGTTTCCTGTTCTGTCCAATTTAACTTTACATCCTTTATGTCATCCGGACATTGCTTTATATTCTCTAATGCAATACTTTTCCTTATGGCTTTGTTTTGAGCCTTGTTTTGTGGATGTCGATTGCGATTTGATCATGCAAAATAAGATATGTTAAGGCTGTCAAAGTTAATGTGATAATAGCAAATTTGTTTTAACGGCACTAATTTCTGTAATGCATTAACGCAACTCACGTTTTTTAGGTTGTAAAGGGATCAGTTTTAAAGCTAGAGTGAAGATACTGGAAATGAAACTAGAAAAACCTAAAAAATCCATTGGTACCAACCATACTGCTCCAAACTTGAGCTAAATTTTGGCGAGGAAAAATGGGCATGGCTAATTTCAAAGCGGTCCCTTGACCTCTGACCTCAAGATATGTGAATGAAAATGGGTTCTATGGGTACCCACGAGTCTCCCCTTTACAGACATGATCACTTTATGATAATCACATGCAGTTTGGGGCAAGTCATAGTCAAGTCAGCACACTGACACACTGACAGCTGTTGGGCTTGAGTTTGCCATGTTATGATTTGAGCATATTATTTTATGCTAAATGCAGTACCTGTGAGAGGTTATGGACAATATTTGTCATTGTTTTGTGTTGGTTATTGATTTCCAGTAATAAATATATACATATATTTGCATAAGCAGCATATTTGCCCACTCCCATGTTGATAAAAGTACTAAATACTTGACAAACTTCCCTTTAAGGTACATTTTGAACAGATAAAAAATGTGATTAATCACGATTAACTATGGACAATCATGCAATTAATCGCAATTAAATATTAGAATTGATTGACAGCCCTAGTATATGTACATTCTGCTTCTTTTTTTGTCCTTTGCAGAGTTTGTGGTTTTCATTTGCAAACACCTGCTAATGTGCGGATAGCTGGATTATTACTGCATTATCTCCAGTGTTCTTTTTGTTGCAGTTATCACTTGTTTCATCTTCAGTGGCTGTATCTGCTCTATTTTTATCTGTATCCAATTCTTTTCCGCTGTCCAATTCCCCCACAGGCATCATTACAGCTTGATACTGAAATCTAATCTCATATATTACAGCAAGATGAAGGCAGAAACAGGAAACATTTCCAAAATGTGGCCTGTCTGCAGAGGATGTCACTTTAAAGTCTTACTGTGCAGTATTTTCAGCAGCTAAAATCAGAGCCTTCATCTAGTGTGAGGGTGACTTTTATGTGGCACTTTAACAGCTGGCTGCGAGAGTGAGGGCTACACAAAGAGTTATTTTACGGCAATGAGAATTGGCTACACTGTGACTGTTTTCCATATACAAACTAGTTTGCCGTAGCAGACGTTGGAATCATCTGGTCATCTTCGACCGCCTTCAGCTAATTATTCCTGACCAATAAAAGCAAAAAAAAAACACACCAGAATAGTTTTTTAACGTGGTTCTGATTTTCCAGCTCATTTCATAACTTGGAGCTAATCGAGTTGGCCGTTCATCTTCAAGAGAAATACATTTTCAGATTTATTATTGTGTTGATAGACCGACCTGAACTCTAATCCGTTCCTTACTGGAGAGCTCATTGCTTCGTTGGCTTTCAAGTTGCTATCCAGATCTCATCATTGTGTTTACGGACATGTGTGAGCTTGTTTTAAGAAGAAGTGGAGAAATGGTGTTTAGTTACGAGGTCGAAACTCTTATCCTTGATTTTGTTCTCCTCTCTGAGTTGATTGTATTAAACATGCCAGGTTTAATCCTAGTACAATTTGCATTGTTTCCAGTGGGCAACTCCACGATCGTTCGCTTCTTGATTGGGTCTTGATGTGTCCCTCCCTGATTCGTCACAACCCTATGGCGTGAACCTTTACCGGAAGAAAACAAACGACATCTGTTGTGTTTTCCGCCGCGTTGAACGCCTTATACTCGCGTGTTAATTTCAGTAACCTCCATCTCGTTGTCGTTCCAAGCAAAGAAATCTCTGGTCTTACTTTTCGCTATCGCTGTACTTCCTTCGTAGTATTTTCTGCAGCTGAACAACCAACCGCGCTGCTTCCTGTTTATACCGGCACGCGCATGCCCAGCGTACGTGTTAGTATGGATGGAGATTGTATTAGTGTAGACGTAGCCTTAGAGCTTTAACCTTTTCAGGGTGTGTTTCCAGTTGATGAAAATTCATTTTAACATGCATTCGGTTGCAAAATGACGAACTCGAGGCTTCAAAACAGCAGACCTCAAACCAATGGGTGACATCACGGTGACAACGTCCTCTTCTGATATGCAGTCTATGATTCTTTCCCATCGGTATAAGAGAAGGATACGACGTTCCCATAACTCATCCATAAACCAGTCAGCTCATACACATCTGCAAAATGCATCAGCATGAGGGAAGAGTAGCACAGTCACCGGGCTAAATGTACGTATTCAAGTGTAATTGCTCTTGTAGTGGCTGGAATACATCAAGTGTTATATTCCTGTAGGCAGCAGTACCGCATGCGACTTATTAAAGTTCAGCATGAGTTCAGTTTAAAATTAAAGTTAATTTGAAAGTGCAAGGGGGCAAGACTATGTCGGGGGAGAAAAAAAGCAGGAGCAAGCAATACATTTTCATCTGAAATTCATGTATATGCCATTAACTTTAATGGATCCCAGCTTATCTGCATTCAGACCCGTCAACGCAAACTGTTAGCCTCTCGGTACATTTCCATGCAAAGTTTTGATACTCCACAACTTGCAGAGGAAGTGAGGCTCACTGAAATATTTATATAGAGCATGCTATTACTTCTGCATGAGCAAACCCTTCAAGATGAGATACGGTTAATTTAGGCAGAAAATACATAGTCTATTAATATGTGTATACTATGAATATTTAAATGCGTCTCTCAGTTGTGTCTGACACTGGGGACAGGTGATGTAAGCCTAACAGGAAAGGTGGAAAGGAAGCTCCCTCTCTTCTATCTATGCGACCAGTTTCTCATCCTAGCTGCTTTGACGCTTTGGAAACGCTCTATATGCTTCCTATATATCCCGACGACAGACCCGTATATATGCCATCTCACAGGCATGAAGCATTTGATGCAGCTAATGTAAAACATACCAGCAGAGCGACCCTCGGGTTCTGCCAAATGAGATTAGAGGACCTCACATATGGCTCCTAATCCTCTTGATTTAAGTGCCAGTTAAAGCATTTCCCATTAATAAGTTTCCAGTTCCTGTTAGATGAAGCCGTATTATACGTTACTGTTTACTGAAGGCAGGGCTCGTTTCATTAATAAGTGTAGTGTTGATTATTCATGTCTTGTGTGCTGCACAGGATTTCCATTTAAAAATATGACAATAAACCAGAAGCTGCTTCAAAATATCTTGTCTTAAAATGACAGTACAGATCATTAACTCATACTTAATGAGCAAAAGATACATTTATTATATATTAAGAGGTACGCTATGTGAGATGTTAGTTAATGCACATATTACACATTATGATTGTGCAATGTGGCCAAAATCTTCTTCCTCAATATAGGTACTTTCTTATCTCGATAACCATATATTTCACGATATAGCGCATTTTCTGGTAATTAAATAAATAAATAAATAGTCTACATGAAATAACCACATGGTAAAGCCTATTTTTGTGTGCTCCTGTGTGAAGTAAATACTTGAATGACAGATGAAAAGTATAAGTATTTTCTCATTTTATTAAGAACTTAAGTGCAAAATGAATCAAAACTGTTCAAGCCAAATTAGAGAATAAATAATAAATAAATAAATAAATAAATACATAAAAAACCTGGCCTGTATAGAGCTTTGGCTTTATCCAAATCTGTGAATATATAGGTATTTATTGAGATTATTTAAAAATAAATCTAGTAAAAATAAAAATCTGTAAAAATAAAGCAACCACTCTGCAGTTTATTTATTTTTATTT
Organism: Sebastiscus albofasciatus; assembly: GCA_916701655.1. Lineage (NCBI taxonomy): Eukaryota > Metazoa > Chordata > Actinopteri > Perciformes > Sebastidae > Sebastiscus > Sebastiscus albofasciatus. The sequence goes on along the minus strand of CAKAOI010036455.1, from coordinate 43,887 downwards.
TATTTTATTTTATTTATTACTTATTTTTGGGTGTGTGAGGAGATACAATCTGGGTGAAAATTAATTTTAAAAATTAAAAGATTTTATGTATTTTGTGGTAAAACTGAGTTACAAAATACAAATAGAGTAAGCCTACACGATAAAATACAATAAAAAATGAAATAACTGACTTAAATGTGTAGTACATGAAGAATGCAAGGAAAAGGTAACCAAGATGTCTTTTTTGGCCTTTTTTATAATGTGTATTTATTGATTTGATTTTGTATTAATTTGAGATTACACACTTGTGTAAGGTGCCGATTATCCGTCTGAATGGAGCAGACGTTTCCCGGATGTGTGTCAATTAGTGAAAATAGTTTCAATGTGCAGTTCATGTACGTTTGTCATCAGAACAAGAACAAAAAAACTCCGTTTACAGTCACCTCCACTGACTTTTGTTCCAGCAATGAGACACACAACAAATACAACATCTGTAACATATTACAGTCAGGAAGGAACGGACCAAGACACACATACACACACAAACAAGCACACGTAAATCAGAGCAGGTGGCTCCCACACTGAACTGGACTTTTAATTGAATCCATGTTGAGCCAGCGGCAACGTTCAGCTCATCCCATCTGCCCCGTAACGCTGTCCTGTACCGTCTACAGAGTACTGGAAAGTTTTACTTACAGTATCTTCAGTTTGTCCTCTCAGTATTCTCCATTAAAAGGATAATAAACAAGCAAGCATACAGCCATTTCTGGCCCTCATTCACACTCTCACACGTTATGGAAATCAGATATTTAACAGCTTTCCAGTGTCTTTATTTAAAATTGTTTTGTTTTTACAACTTTCTTGATGCCCTTTGGCGGTAGGTTTGTCATTAACAGTAACCATGAGAACGAACAGAGAGACAAACACCAGAGCGGGCGTGGTAAAGCGGAGAACATGCAGCCCGTTTGGCCAGGCGTTTCCCGACAGGCAGCTGGCCTGATGAGCGGCTAGCGAAGCCCGGGTTGCTGACATTGATCACATCCTGGCCACAGGCAAACACTTCCTGTCACAAACTGGAAGTGCTGAGAGGTGGACGGCCATCTGGCCAGGCCTGCAGGCACCCACGGGCTTACCGGACCAAATTATACTGAACCTACTCACTCGCTTCCTCTTGGCAAGGTCCCAGAGCACAAGACATCATCTTCTAATTGCTTGATTTGTCCTACAAACACTCCAAAACCCAAATATTTTAATCCTTTGTGCCTGATTGGGAGGTCCATTATTTAACCAAGCAGGACTGTGCTGCCCACCTGCTTCTAACAGGTAACGTTACTAACTCTCCTCCTGCTGATTTCAACACAGATTTGTTATTCACCGTGTTGCATTATCAGGGAAAAACAGGGTGCGTCCCCTCAGGCTATGCTGTTGAGCGCTTTCTTTGTTCATTCTGCCATGGCTCCGGTCCCAAACAAACTGAAACATGTTACAGTGTGCGTATGCGTCATTGTGCATGTGTAACTTTGGGAAACCGTCAATACAGAGGAAGTGATTAATTGATTGTCACTACCAAGGAATCGGACAGCTAATAACTTAACGGGAACCGGTTCTCTATTCCCATCACTAGCGTTTTTCCTGCCAAAGTGGCGCATGGCCTGACAATTTAACCCGGGCGGCGGGTGTTAATTTCAGACCCTGCCTACAGTGGTCAAAACATGTTGGCTTTTTAATGTTTTCGCCACTATAATACAGGCTTTTTAATATTACCTTGCCACTTGTTTTGATATTTTGGAGTTCCTTCCTGTTTAACTTGTACGTGCATGTCAAACATGCTATCTGAGGGAGGATGAACAGGTTGGAATGCCAACCTGCCAGCAGCACATGTCGGAACTGAGATGGAGCTACAGATGGACAAGCAGAGGGGCGAATGTTAATCTCTTCCTCCCTCACATTTCACTCATCTACTGCAATATGTGGACCAACAGTTACTGAATTAAGCAGCAAACTGCGGGTTGTTTTTATGGTAAATGTGAATCAATATTTCTCTCACGCTCCCATGCACCCTTTGTGGATATGCTTGGTTGAATGTTTTTTTATTTTTACGAAAGACACAGTTTGATCCAATATAATCTGAATTTACTTTGGGACTTGCATAAGGTAGCAACAGGGACCTTTTAGAGCTCTCTAATCCTCCCAGACTGTCCTTTTATGAACCCCTCAGAGTCTTTACTCTTCCCAGTCCCCCTGAACCTTAAATCCAGGCATTAAGATAAACACTGGAGGAAATTTGGCTTCCTCGTGAAGGCCCTTTGGCTCGCTGATTGGCATTATATCCTCTCTTCCTGTAAAGCTTTACCTTTTCCGCACATTTCCCCTCGTTTCTTATCCTACGCAGTCACTCATTCTGTTATCATGTCCACCCAGGTTCATCAGGGAAATTTGTCGTACTTCCATCTTACCCCCCCCTCTCTCCTTGTGTCATTTCAAACTTAATCTGTGGTACAGTCGTCATCTCCTTGTCTTGGCGATTACAGCGGGTCTCTGTCTCCTGTCTGGCTGCTTCCCCTCCCCAGTCGACCTCTTTAGCCCAGAGACTCTTACCTCAGCTCCCCTGGTCGGGCTGATTAGCCCCCTGCTGAAGGGAGCAGCGGTGTGGGTTTATGGAGGCAGTTTATGGGGGGACTATTCAGTCTTATCATCGCAGAGAAGCCGCACTGTGGAAAGCTGAGAGGCTGTTTCTGGACCAGTAGGTTCATGGAGATTACTGACCAGTCCCCTGACTGGCGGCAACAGATTGCGTGGGCCTTAGTGGGTCTTGGTTGATGGGAGCAGATGGGTTTTGGTTGAGATGGAAAATTGCCCTGCAGGATGCATGCGTGCTGACTGCATGGTGTCAAGTCCAGCTAATGCAATGATACAGTATGGTGCTCTTTTTGTTCTGTACTTTTCATCATATGAAATTGTGACCTGTCATTTGTTAGAGATGTTTTTGTCGGTCATGTCTGTGTGGGAGAGTGCACACGCAACCACAATTCAATCTGAGGCTGAGACAAAAGAGCAAAAATATCAGATTTATGAAAGAAAACACAAGCTTTATTTGTAATCGAATCTTCCTGGCTTTTATCAGATGTTGACTCTCTGATGTAAAGAATCAGGATGTGTCTGATTTAAAGAGCAGGAAGACTTCATTTTGATCCATGCTTCTCGAGGAGACGGTCGAATCAGTCAGGTGAGATGCAGCAGCAGGGCATTAAACAAAGACTGCAGAATATCTGTAATCTATCACCGTGGACAGATCTATAAACAGCGGGGTGTCCAGAGTGTGGTGGTCTGATGATCTCTGCTAAAAGTAAAAGAAGAGCAGGAAGGTTTACAACAGACCCGGCAGACACTCGGTGCAACGATTGCAGGTGTGCAGTTGGATTTCTGCCTGGTTTTAGAAATAATCAATAAGTCTTTGGGTCAGATGAACAGAGGGATGTTTCTGGAGTGCAGCAGAGTATTGTCAGAGTAATCTGAAGCATAGGATAGAGTTACTACAAGGGCTGCTCGATTATGGCAAAAATCACAATTATATTGTTCAATATTGAGATCACGATTATTTAACCTGATTAGTCACTGACTTTGTAAATTTATAATTTAGAAAGAACATTTTGTAGCCTACATTTCAAAGTTAAATGCATCAATCTGGTGCACTTTTAGAGCAAAATTAATAGATTTATGAAGTACTTTGTGCACTTGTAAACAATTTAATCATAAACACAATGGTTGTATAGATATGAATGGTGATGACACGGCAAAAAAGTCACACCCACAAAGCATGGTAAACAAGACGGGTCTATGTTTCAAGACGGGTTGGGTGGGTTTGCTGACATCGCCGCACTGATGATGGTCCACCCTGGTTGTCGCACTGGGAACAGGGAGCTCCGTCCTTCCCCGCAAGGAGAGAGGAAACAGCGAGCACTAAGCACCGAGGTCCGGGCGAGGGGCGCTGTAAACGCTACCTTCACCCCGGACCTTTCCGAGTCGTCTTAGAGATGGTCGCAGCGCATTGCCATAAAGGAAATGCGCCCGGCGAGGGCTAACCAGCGCCGGAAAGAGTTCCCACGAGGGGATCCTCCCACACCGAGAACCACACTGCTGTAAAGGAAAGGGGTGTGCTTGATTTATAACACAAAACAAGAGCGTCACTGCAAAACGGAAACCAAAATCATAATTGTATTTGAACTTCGATTAATTGATTAGTAAGCCAGAGCTGTTTATATAGTCTGGAACTTTGTAACAGTGTTTTCAGTTATTTGAAGAACAGTTGAGACAAATGCAGCACAATAATGAGGTAATAAAGTAAGAAGTAGGCTCATTTTCTCATAGACTTCTATACAATCAGACTTCTTTTTGCAACCAGAGGAGTCGCCCCCTGCTGGCTGTTAGAAAGAATGCAAGTTTAAGGCACTTCAGCATTGGCTTCACTTTTCAGAGCCGGAGGTTGCCGCCTGCTTCCTCCCCACCTCCCTAATTGTTATAGATAGCTAACAAAGCATTACTGTGGGAGGTTTGTGTCTAACTGCATACAGTATGAGTTCCTGGAGGTTTTACCTGTGGAGAGGTGATCATGAATGGAATCTGGAAGTAAACACACAGGAGACTCATCCCACTTTTGCCCGAGGGAATCATAATCGGAAGTAAAGAGGCGGCGCTGGGAATGTGGGGAATCCCAGACTTTGTTTTTAGCAGGCAGGGAGGGCAACCTAAAGGTTTTTTACAGGTGGAATTATAAAACACCACACCTGGTGAGATGGGTAAGATAGAAACCACACAGCTGAGGCAGTTGGTAGATATAATAAAACGAGTGTTGAATGGGAATGCAGATGTGAGAATCATTCAAACAGCATTTTAAATGTATGAACTCTGGCTCTCTCTGTATTGTATGTTTCCATACAATTAGATGTAAATGCATCACATAGAACTGCAGGTACGTTTCCTCTAGTTAATCAGAAACTGCACTGCATGAGTGACTCCCTGCAGACATGATAAAAGCCTCATACTGTGACCATTAATCAAATTAGCAGGGTTGTGGTCTGAATTGATAAAACGTATTCATCCCATTCTGGGGAGCAATTACCTTCACATGTTATATGATGTAATTTCATCAGGCTTTCAAAACACTTCTCCTTTTTTTCTTCCTCTCCTCCTTTCCAAGCAAGCTGCATGAAAGCCGGCGTGACGCGAAAGCTCGACACAAGATGAATGTTTCAGCTTCAAAACATCTGCTTCATTTTCATCAGCCGTTGAATCACATCGATCATGCATCACAAGCATGTTATTGGCTCATCCTGAGGGAAATTCCCATCTTTTAGGGGGAAATTGCACAGCGCTTTTTCAGGTGAATGGGGAAATCATTCACGTGTACTTTTTTATTCCACCCCCCTCACTTCCCCCCCTCGTCTTCTTATTAGTTTTTCAAACTTCTGAAGTAGAGCCAACTTCTGAAAATCACATGGAGGAAAACATAAAACTGTCATGTTGTTTGAGGAATATCTCCGTGGCTGCTTTGTAGGTTCAGAGGACAAATAATACTGCGTTAATACTACAAAGAGTCCAGTATAGATCCGTCAAATTTCCCCGGTTTACATCAGCGTTTATGGATTATGTAGTGAGCTGCCAGGATCTAATTTAGGTCTGGTTTAGAAAGTGATCAATGCACTGATTAGGCCATTCGGTTTGTCTGTGAAGCTCCCAGCTGAGGGAGAGTGAAACATTTCCCCGGGCAGCTGTTCCAGCATTGTTATGGTCAACTCATCTTCAACACAACTGATCCTTTAATGCTTTAAAATCTCTTCTGTGTTTCGTCTCAACGTCGCTTTCCGATGACGGAACATTTAAAAGATAAGCTTACAGTTCTTTGTTTTGTTTTCATAAAAAAAAAAAAAAAAAAAAGTATTTCTCTGGCACGGCCTGAAAGTGAGCGCGAAGAGCAGACAAAGTATTTTTTTTGTCACAGTGGGACTCGGGGTCTATCCATCACCCCTGTCAGTGGCCGAACTGCACCCTCGCATGAGTTACCACAGACACATCTGCAGAAAACACGCCATGAAATTGTGTGGCTCCTGCACCATCGGGGCCATCTGCCCCCCCCTCCAACCCACTCCCACCTCCGTAGCCTTCCCTCCCTCAGTCCGCTGGGGCTCCGTGTCAGTGAGACAGCTTTACCCAGTAGGCCTCCATTAGCTAGTTTTTCATATCTGTGCCAGCGGGTGGAAACTACCACCTGGGCACAGCAGGCTGTGACTTTGAGCCCCAAACAGACACAGACGCAATTTTTGAGGGGTATTTTTAAATAAGGTGTTAGTCTTATAATTAGTGTTTTAGTCTTTGTTTCAAGTATTTTCTAGGGCTGTCAAAGTTAACGTGATAATAACGTGTTCAACGTGCAAATTAATTTTAATGCCACTAATTTCTTTATCACATTTATGCAACTTGCCATTTCTAGGTTGTAGTGGGCTCAGTTTTAAAGCTAGAGTGGAGATACTGACTTCTTATGAAACTAAAAAACCTAAGGAATCCATTGGTATATAAACATGTCATAGTAGCTTGTCACGAAGGAGGTTAAATAACGCTCCAGACTTACACCAAATTTTGGTGAGGAAAAACTGGCATGGCCATTTTCAAAGGGGTCCCTTGACCTCTGACCTCCAGATATGTGAATGTAAATGGGTTCTATGGGTACCAACGAGTCTCCCCTTTACAGACATGCCCACTTTATGATAATCACATGCAGTTTGGGACAAGTCATAGTCAAGTCAGCACACTGACACACTGACAGCTGTTGTTGGCTGTTGGGCTGCAGTTTGCCATGTTATGATTTGAGCATATTGTTTTATGCTAAATGCAGTACCTGTGAGGGTTTCTGGACAATATCTGTCATTATTTTGTGTTTTTAATTGATTTCCAATAATAAATATATACATACATTTACATAAAGCAGCATTAGAGTATTAAATACCTGAGAAATCTCTGTTTAAGGTACATTATAAAAAATGTGATTAATTTGCGATTAATTGTGATTAAATATTTGAATCGATTGCCCTATTATTTTCCATTTATAATTCTCAACTTAAATCATGTAACTTTTGCTGAACAGTGCTGCTGTGGACACAAGTGGTAATTGTGGGCAAATGGTAATTGCTAAACATCATGCTAACGGTAGCACAAGTGGATAAGAGTCGTAACGTCAGTGAATTCACTCTGGATCTAGAGAGTTCTACTGTATTTTTGAACTTTGGAGTGACCCAGGCTAGCTGTTTCCCCTTGCTTCCAGTCTTTATGCTAAGCTAAGCTAAGCTAATCGGCTCTTGCTCTTTTCTTATAGCACTGACATGGCATGGCATCGATCTTCCTTTTTTAGCTCTTGGCTAAAAAGTATAACAAAAAGTATATTTCCTAAAATGTCGAACTATGCCTTTAAGTTCTTTGACAGCAAATAGGTTAAATACCATTTTAGTGTGTTCCCATAGAAACGGAAACATAAAAGTTTAAAGGCAGAACAATTAGCTTCATAAGATGAAATCATCAAAGTAAAAGTGCACCATTATTTTTTTAACCTTAAATGATCTAATCCAGAGTATTTTACTTGTGAAATACTGGAGTAAAAGTGGAAATATAGTTCTATATATCTTAAATGTAAGTACTTTCATCTGTACTTTTAGTACTGAAGAAAGGCCCGTGATTTTGTTTCCATCATTATACAGAAAACATTTGGATTTTTCTTGCTAGCACACATTCCTCCGTGTTTTTTTCCAGGAAACATTCACTCACCCCTTTTGTGTTGTTAGGCTTATTTGACTGTTATAGTGTGACAAGTTGTGGTTTGGTCTCATTTGTGATTTCCCCGACCAACATCATGCGGCGCCGCTTTTGCAAAAAATGTGACTTGAACTTTAGAAACCTTGCATTTTTAACCTTTTCACTGGTGTCATACCCTATTAGTCTTTTACTCGCCCTAATCTGCCTTTATGGAAGACAGATTCTCGCCGTGAGCCGGGGCGCTCATCTTTATCTTGGCTCCGGTGCAGCGCTACAGCAAATAATTGATGCCCTAATAGAGTGGAGTAATTGAATAATGGTCCCAGGTAATGAATTTAGCACATTTGGTCTGAGAAACCCCGCTCAGACAGACAGTTATTATCTGCTCAGAGATCCTGAGGCCAGAGTTGCCAATTACACGCCACACAACTCTCCAAACCAATGAAAAAAAAAAAAAGAAACAACTGCCAGCCATTTTTACTGCCTGTCTCAGAGGACCGGCACCACGTCTGTCTGTATGTCTGTATGTATGTGTGTGTGAGGGAGAGCAAGAAAAGAGAGATTGAAATGAAACAATCCTCCCCTTATGTCAAATCATATTGGAACATTCTTGCCATTTCACACCGCGGTAGCCTATATTATTTGGGAGGCTTAGGAAAGGCAATCTAGCCTCGCTGCAGGCACTGTGGAGAGTAAAAACGCCGTGATGCGAGCTCAGCCCTATAACCAATTCAATGACTGAATTCCCCCATGCCTCTGAATGGGAATGTTATGAGAATACTTGCCCTTATACTTAACAAGGTTAGGCATTTTTATTATTCCTTCTTAAATAGTCTGTGTTTTAGCTGGAACGGGAGAGATCTCAGGGGTGCCCACCTCCCCTGCTCAGGTGTCTCTCCTCTGGGGGCTTTAGCCTCCCTTCTCCCCCCCCCACTGCGGGTTCTCTCCGTCCCGCCGCACACAGAGGTATGTGCGGTTTTGTAACCGGATCGAGTTGCTCCGGCCAACAAAAACAATGTGAAAAACCCTAATCCAAATTTGACTGTCTGAACAGATAATTCAAATTCTCATTTCTTTCAAGTGTTATTTGACGTTTTTTTTTTTTTTTTCCTATCAGAGTGGACTACTGTGTCGGAGAACTATGCGGTCGGTGTGCTATTCTTTGATCATATCAGAGGAAAGTGAATATGTCTGCTGAGAAATGGGAGATTTTCTTTAATTAAATACTTTTTTTTTTTTACTTACAAGTCAGTGAGAAAAATGACAAGAAAACATCACGTCTTAATTAAAACTTTGCAAATGTAAAGCAAATGGAGGACAGCTGGATATATACAGTGTCTGAACGCCTGCTAGGGTGGATTTTTCAAAGATAATAGGTCTTGATAGTGCATGACGCCTGGTGGGTTAGCTCAGTAAAAGGTTATTTCCAGTACGCCGTTGGCTGTTCAGAGCTTTAAAGTTACAATCCCTCAGATTTTGCATGAAATCAAACCCCATTTGTAATACCAGTTAGTGGTTATGACATTTTTTCAGGGTATATACCATGGATGTATAAAGAGAACTGGTTACAGCGTTGGAGCCGGGCTCCTGTTCATTCCTATGAGACTTGCTCAGTGGCGCATGAAACCCAAATGGCTCCACTGTCAAGTGATAAAGTACCCGGATCATCTGCCGATCTTACGCATCCACTGGGCCCATGGAGCAGGCGCAGTAGAGTTTCCTTTAACTCCGCCTCCCAGCCCTCGCTCCAGCCTCGAACTGAGGCTCATTCACATGAATGGAGGAAAGAAATTAACTCTGGATTCACCTACTAGTGCATTTTACAACTTCTAGGACCTAATAATTTAAATAAGGGCTATTCAAGTGTTCAAACTGGGGAGTTGATCTGGCTAAAAAGAAATGATCCGCTGATTTACAGACGTCTCTTTCCCAATTTAAGTCTATGGGAAAAAGTCTTTTTTGGGCCCAATGGCATCACGTGACGCACACGGAAGTTGTAATTCACGCAATATCTATATATCAATATCCAAGCGGACCCTCCGTCGTTATCTATTTTGTTGTATCTGCCCATTTCTGCTCACTTTGGTTTGTTTTGAGTGACGGAGACAGAACGGATATGACGTCACGTTACTCAGACTACAACAATAAAAGCAGGAACTTCCTTCTATCTCCGCATGACGCAAATGAATCAAATATATCGATTCTGGCATTAAAAAATCTATTTCAAAGTCGTTAAAAAAAAAGAGAAAGAATTGATACAGTATCACAAAACATATCGTGATACTCAATATTTTCAAATTTTTTCTTACACCCCTAATAAAAAAGAAAAAAAAAAGGAATCAGATTAATATTGAAAGTAATTGTTAGCTGCAGTCATAATGGAATCTACAGTGCAAGCATGTATTAGTCATCGGTAAAACTCTGAATCAAACGCACATTGTCTGCCTTTTTATAATTGGACTCAGTCTAAATGCAGACACGCTGTTTCCGTGTTACGTCTGCATGAATACATTCTCTAGGAAACACTCAGACTTTCCTTATAGATCGCTATCTGCCTTATTCTTTAATTCAAAACACCTCTGCTCCAACACACACACACACACACACACACACACACCCACACAAACAACCTCCTTCTTCCCCTTTATGAGTCGCTGCCTTTGAACCGTGAGGGCCCACAGATTCGTCACAGCTGAGGTTGTTTTCTCCCCCCCACCCCCACCCCTCCACAGTGCAGCTGAAGTAACTGCAGTCCACTTGTTGCCACGATCCCTGTCTGCACCTGTCAATCAAACTCCCCGAGGTATCACAGTGTGCGCCCCCACCCTCCCAAAAGCACCGCCCACTCCCACCACCCTCTACATCACTCTTGACGCCCCTCAACTCCACCTCCTCCTCCTCCACCACCACCACCACCGTGGGCCCTCACACCCACCTCCCTGACTGACTGATGAAATGCTCAGGCAGGTGCAGGGGCAGCTATCTTAACAAGCCAGCGAGGACCCGTCAGGTTTTCTGAGCTCTCTTTACTTCAGTGCCGTGAGACAGATAAATATGCAAATGTCATTTTTAGAAAGGAAAAAGTTGTGCTCGCTAAATACAAAGCAAAGAAAATGAAGTGATTGATTGTTATGTGATTAAATCCGCTCCATGCAAACGCCCAGATCCTCCCCTTGGCTCTTTCCCAGTACAATAATGTTGTGTTTTTCCCCCCAATGGTTACTGTGCATTGGTGCTACTCTGCGTGCATGTCATAAAAATGCCATCGAATGCCACTGAACTTTTTTTTTCCGTTTATTTTTTTTTCTCGTCGTGGCACGAAAACCATAAAAATGTCCTTTTACCTCCGGTTGTTTGTAAGAAAAAATGGTAATTTGTCAGATGCATGTAAGGAGCCTGGCAGCGCTCGTAATAAACAAACAACAGAGTCTGAATGGTCACGGAGATGCAGAGAAAAGCAGCCAAAGCATTTGTTTGAAACTCACTCTTGAATAAGTACCATAATATTCTAAGTAGCTCCTATAAACTTGGCAGCGAGTGTAATGTGCTCAAGGTTTGAAGTTTACACTGGAAATAAGTATTTCTTTATTACTTTCGTGTGTTATTCCCGGCTTAGATATGCATGCCGTCCAACATGTATGTTTGTTTTACTTGAAGTAAATCAAACAATAGCTCACATGTACAGAACGTTTGCGTGAGATACCCATTGCCGATTTTAAATTATGCAAACTTAGCAGGCCACTTCATTATGATCTATTATGTCTCCTGAGCTTTTTTTTCTCAGGTTTATGTGCTTTCTGTTCAACCGCAGAGTGGAAATGTGATCTGCAGCAAAGTAAACACGGGTTGAAACGGCAGCGGGAACGCTTTCTGCCTGGCTTCATTTTATGTTTCGTGGCACATGGCGAGTGTATAGTACAGCTGCGTACAGGCATGAGGAGTTATGTCATGGTCTTTGTGTGTGCTCACATGTGCAACTTCATGTGTAGGATCACAGGAAAGAGAGACAGATTGTATGCATTTACTGTATGTTAGGTTTGTGATGGAACTGCGTGAATGATACTCCTCCTACTGGTGGCAACCACATTAAAACCAGTATCTTGACTATTGAAGATGGGCACAGAAGCTCACTGAACAGCTCTCTCTCTCTGTCTAAAATACAAATATGCTTTATTTGCAGTAATGGGTGTTATCCATCGTTAGCTATTTTGATAATTGATTAATCGTTACTGCTAATATTATCAAAATTTGCTGCTTTCAGCTTTTTGAGTATAATAATTTCCTGCTTGTTCGTCTGTGATTGCAACGATACATTGATCTTTCGGAGGCTGTAGTGGGCTCATATGAAACTAGAAAATATAATGAATCCATTGGTACCAACCATGTCATGCTAGCTTGTCGCGAAAGAAATTAAATAACGTTCCAAACTTGCACTAAATTTTGGCAAGGTAAAACTATCATGGCCATTTTCAAAGGTGTCCCTTGACCTCTGACCTCCAGATATGTGAATGAAAATGGGTTCTATGGGTACCCACGAGTCTCCCCTTTACAGACATGCCCACTTTATGATAATCACATGCAGTTTGGTACAAGTCATAGTCAAGTCAGCACACTGACACACTGACAGCTGTTGTTGCCTGTTGGGCTGCAGTTTGCCATGTTATGAGTTAAACATATATTTTTTTTATGCTAAATGTAGTACCTGTGAGAATTTCTGGACAATATTAGTCATTGTTTTGTGTTGTTAATTGATTTCAAATAATAAATATATACATACATTTTCATAAAGCAAGCATGTTTTCCCAATCCCATGTTGATTAGAATATTAAATACTTAACAAATCTCCCCTTTGAGGTACATTTTGAACAGATACAAAATGTGCGATTAATCCTGGACAAATATTTTAATCGATTTTCAGCCCTAGAAAAAAATTCAATACATATCATCATGCACTTTTATTTTGAAATTCCCATGGCACATCTGTGGCACCATTTCCATCCAAACACATCTCCCTCCTACAGAGCCCACTAGTCAATTTGTCAAATCATATTTTAGAGGCTTTTTGTGAGCTGATATAAATGTAACTGATTGTGTTCAATATTTATGAATTATTATTTCATCTCATATCAATCGCAGGCTCCTGAATTTAAATCGAATCAAATCGAAATTGTGCCCTGGCAGACTTTGCGATATCAACAAATATATATCGTGATGAAACGTGTGATATACACCAGTAAAAATAATCAATTTGAAGACATTAATTTCACTTTTTCATTCATTTTATAGACAAAACAATTAATTTAATCAAGAAAATAATCAGAAGATTAATCGATAATGAAGAAATTCCATAGTTGCAGCCCAAGTAATGATTCAGAAGGAGAATGTATCATGCATAAATGCATATAGCATCCACATACAGTATATAGTTATGTATAAACAGATCATTAGACGGCTGTTTGAGGTGATGATGGGTATTTTCACCCAGCAGGACACAGAGCCATGCTCTTTGCATCTTATGTAAACGTCTGAATTTAAAATATTGGTATTTTTGCAGCCAAAGTTGATAAAATATACTGTATTTCCCTGATATTATCTATTTTCTACATCCATTTCTTTAATTTTTGTGGCTGTGGGTGAAGGTGGATTCATCATTGTGAGCCATGGAGTGGGTTCTGTTGTTTTTATATTCATCTTTCTTTGATACAGAAGCTCTCTTGTCTCTCTCTATCTCCTTTAGCAAACCGAAAACAAACAGTTCATATTTTATGAATCTGTTCCCCGTAGTTACCTCAGGTGATCTGCTGAGTCGACACCACTGCAAAACATCTCGTGCCCTGAAGACGAACAATTGGTTACGATCGCTAATGAACCTCTTTCATTCCTAATCACAAATAGTCACTCCAGGCGGGCCAATCCGTGTTAGCGCATGTGTAAACATTCACCATACTCTAAAATCCAATATTCAGCACATTATCTGATTATAGGGGAAGACTTTCAGGGAAATTGAGGACGATCGAGGAAGAGCCCGCGAGCAAAGAGTAGCGCAGGAGAAGTTTGAGCCGAGAAGTGAGGTTCGCTGACGGTGCAACGGCGGTGAAACTGCTGCAGCTTCTTCTTGTCCACTCGTTACTGCTTTGCCACACATTGTGGTGATTTTCAAGCTTGACCTGAAAGAACATTCATTCGTTTTATTTAGTTGCTACGAGGAAACTCAAATCACTGTGCAAAGACAGCTGTGAATGCACATCACAAATACAGGATTCACACACTTTAAACAAGTCTGAATTCTCTTGCTTAACCCTGTATTTGTGATTTTATAGTGCAGATAAGATAATAATATCATGTAAAATAGTAGGTGAAACAAGGAATAAGTTCAAACTTGAAGGCTCAGTTCACTCGAATTACAAAAATGTGGTATACTGTATGCCACGCAGTTAGTTTTGGTTTTATTTGCCTGAGTTTTCAGAAATCAGCACTGCATACTGCTGTACAATATAATTATAATCACTGTTATTACTGGTCATTAAGCAAAGTGATGACATTCCTGAGGTATAGGCAGAAATAATAGATTATAAGCTGGTTATAAATCACTAGAAGTGGTCATTGTTGGCTTTAATTAAAGTGAAAAAATATCATTAAATCAATGAAAGAACACACAAAACATTATACAATTATTTTTTACTTTACTTAAACAAACATTGGCCACTTAAAGTAACATTAAATCACATTTTAATGCATCATAAGAGTGATTGATATATATTACAACTATGAGAATTATAATACACTATGATCCTTGCAAAAAACAATGTCAGTGAGTGACCAGCAGTTATGAAGTATTATGATATTTGACCTTATCAGTCATTATAAAATGCTTTATAATGTGTTCTGATTATTGTTATAAAGCATTATGAATATTTCTGAGTGCTTATAACTATAATTATACAGTGTAAGAAGCAGATTATAACATTATGAGTATGTTTATAATGCATTATAGACATGAATGTCAAGGAACATGTTATCGAATTTTAAAGAATTGTAGCAGAATAGATAGCAGTATTGACCTAGACAAAAAGGAGTTGGTGAGGAAGAAACTTTGTGTACTGTGGCTCCTCAGTAGCCTCCCACATATCACTAATATCGGCTCCATGTTGTGCTCTGACCCCGGCTGCCAAGTGGAGATAGTGATGGAAAGGAAGGGGGCAGGAGGCCCAGGGCTAGCGGCTGAGATGTGTGTGTGTGTTTGTGTGTGTGTGGGAGGTTGGCATGCTGCTGACATGCCTCACAGGGATGCCCACCTGGCTGGCCTTGGCTCTGGCTGTGTACTGCTGGGTAAAGGGGAGATAAGCCCTGAGAGGCAGCCTCCTCTTCCAGAGCCCTCAGGGCCTGATGGAGCCAGAGTTCCTGGGAAGGAGGCACCGGGTCTTTATCAGCCTGATAAGCCCACGCAGGAACCGGTGGCTCCGTGACCCGATTTAACAGGAAGACGGAGGGTCAGCTGGACTGGAGGAGTCAGGATCTGATCTGGTTCCTCATACAGTGCTTGTTGAAGAAAGATGGGTAGAAATATCAGAGGAGGATTGATATTATTTTGATAAGTCCATAACATAACACACACAGGAAATAAAAGAATGAAATTAGCTTTTTCATCACACCTCACATTAGGGATGTCACGGTGAAGACATTTTCCCACAGGTTAATAAACCTGTGACGCCAGTGTTACCGATTGTACTGGACATTTTACAAAAAAAGGTTATGCTGAATATCTGTAGAGTGCTTATTTTGATCTTTAACGTCGGGTGGTCTCTTGTCGAGCTTTTGATCCGCCCACATTGGTTGTGACCGCTCCGTCCTTCGCATGGCTTCATACCAAAAGTTTACAGATTGCCTCAATAACATTATGTTTCCCTTATAGCATTGAGTTTGAATCTGAAATACTGCCAAATAGGCGCTTTTGCTTTTTCGCTTTGACGCCAAGTCCTCCGCCATCGTCCTCCGCCATCCTCATAATGAGTATTGATAACACGCTTAGTATTTTACAAATTAGAGCTTTTTGTATTTGATGAACGAGGGTGCTGATATGCGAAAATAAACTAAATGGGTTTTATTGCTATAAAAAAAAAGCAAAGTGACGGTGCAAACGGGCAAGTAATGTAACCGGTGTATGTCTGAACACCGGTAACACCAACTACCGTGACAAGCCTACCTCACATTAATAATCTTCATAGCAGTATTGGAATTGCAGGATTTGCAGGTCTTCAAAACTTGTATTCTCTGGTTTGTGATATAGTAAGTCATTATGGTTATTTACTATTTATTTCCAATGTAGTTATTTAATTTCTGAGTACCAGAGGCTCCAAACTCACTCCACATCCTGATGCCTGCTTTAAGTCATAAAGAGCATTTCAGTAGAACCTCAAAACCAAACATAATACCATGGATGCCTAATAGATCTTCAGTAGCTAACTTCCAAATTCCCCATGCCATTTTGTATTTGCTTCTCATAAACTGCAGAAAAATGGTGAGGACTTTAGGAGAGAATGGATGGGGATCCCAACATTGGCTGGCGTGTCGACCAGAGCAAGAATAAATGTGTCCATTATGATTTTTGGGGTTCCTGCGGCTGGGAACGGCCAAAACCCACAGATATTTAGTGGATTTTCCTTCGAGTGATTGATACTGATTTTGCCTACAGTTGTTGTGGATACTTTCAGGCTAGGTATTTCCCACCGCGCACATGCACACCATTAAATGCGGTGCAATCGATAAGGTATGAGATCTTTTTTTCATCAGGAAAAGTCTATGGTAAGTAGAGCTGACACGGACTCCGAGCCAGGCCAACAGCACATGCCCGTACGCCCATATACACATGTTTGGCTGCGATAAATCATCATATTAGAAGTTGTCATGGGGTTAACATCACTTTCACAAAGCATTTATCCACTTTCTTTGACATTTGGAATTAGAGCCAGATACTTTTGTCTCGGTGCCAGACAAGAGGAAGCATAGAGAAAGATGATGATGGTGAAGAGGAAAAAGTGGTGGGACTCAGGTATTTGCAATGGGAGGTAAAGAAAATAAAAGTTGACCAGGTGAAACATTGTACAGGGCAAAAGAAAGAGAGTGAACTACTCTTTATTTAATCCTAGATACTGTATGCATTGTAGCTCCAAAACAGCATAAGGCTGCGTCTGGAAGTCTGTTCTTTTACTGTTGTCAACAGACGGGATGTCAACAGCTACTGCAGCAGCACATCGCTATGACGACGGAGGCTAAGTGCTTTCCACTGTTTCCACCTGCCACAGGCTCGCTCCGTGAATATTTCCTACTGTTGCAGTCACGTGCATAGTCCGTCTCCTTACTGAGCTTTCCCTCCAAAGATGTTTCTGATCAGAGTTAAATATGTTCACTTAAATATTGGTTGGAAACATCTTTCCTGTATCGTGCATCACATGGACGCAAGGCTGGACCATAGACTGTAGAAGTCGTGATGTCACCCATTGGTTTGTGGACTGTGGACTCCAAAAACACCGGACTTACACCCAGGAGACCGCTGTTCGTGTCCCGTATGAAACCAGAAATCAACGTTGATTTATTTGTCACATAAATTCCGTACTTAAGTTACGCCACTGCGTAGTTATTTTAACCCAAACCACAATCTTTTCCTAAACCTAACCAAGTTGTTTCCTGTGCAGACGGAAGTTTATTTTGAGAAGACTGTATGCATGTAACGAGCTGAAGTTGACACGTGTTGCTGGACAATCGTAAGAAATGCATGAAAAAATGAGGAACAACCCTTTTATAAGATATCATACGAACCATGAGGATACATTGCACCACTTCATTTAATGTTAATTAGTATAGTTCTGATTCTAAATGAGGTTATATAGGCTGCATTTAGTAACCACATGTAATATTATATTACATGTACACTCACCGGCGACTTTATTAGGCACACCTGTTCAATTGCTTGTTAACACAAATAGCTAATCAGCCAATATCATGGCAGTAACTCAATGCATTTAGGCATCTAGAGGTGGTGAAGACGACTTGCTGAAGTTCAAACCGAGCATCAGAATGGGGAATAAAGGGGATTTAAGTGACTTTGAATGTGGCATGGTTGTTGGTGCCAGACGGGCTGGTCTGAGTATTAAACTGCTGATCTACTGGGATTTTCACGCACAACCATCTCTAGGGTTTACAGAGAATGGTCCGAAAAAGAGAAAATAGCAGTGAGTGTGGACGGAAATGCCTTGTTGATGTCAGAGGTCAGAGGAGAATGGGCAGAGTGGTTGGAGATGATAGACAACTAAGACTGTTACAACCAAGGTATACAGAATACCATCTCTGAACGCACAACACGTCCAACCTTGAAGCAGATGGGCTAAAGCAGCAGAAGACCACCCGGTACTAGCACCGGCCACTTTATTAGGTACACCTTGTACCTAATAAAATGGCCGGTGAGTGTATATTGTTATCAGGTTTACATATTAATATAAGTGTTAGCCTCAAAAATCTCATTGCTCGGGGTATTATTATTGTTATTATTATAAATATAGTTATTATAGTAGAAGTAGTAATAGAATAACAAGAAGAAGAAGTAGAAGTAAGGATAGGAGAAGGTATTTTCTTTTTTGATGTTCTTGGAGACGCGTTCTCTCCTGTAAATTGCTTAATTACAGAACAGCCCCTTTAGCAAAGTTTCCAAGTCGAGGAACGCTTCTGTGGATTTCCCTTTTTTCCTCTAAACCCAAAGATGGTAATTATTTCCCTCGGCCATTTCTACTCTTGTTTTTCACCTTATAGCCGACTCCTTTCACACCCCCTCCCCTCCCAACCACTGAGGTCCTATGAATAATCATAGGTAAATAAGACATGGAAGAAAAATCTTACTATGTATGTAGAAGGAATTCCTGAGGTGATACCGTGGAGCTGTTGTTGATCTACTCTGCACTCCTCGAGTGTGTTTTTTTCCTTCACATTCAGCACGTTCCAAAGTCTTTTATCACCGCAGCGCTCTTGTCATATGAATGGAGTGCTGCTGCATAGAATAAATTCAACATGTTCACCTTATGTGAAACCTGTTTTCCAAAAGAATCAATCAATGAAGCCTCTTGATAGGAAATGTCAGAGCTTGTATCGGTTCGCTTTTTGGTGATCCAACACACATATTTCTCCAAAGGCTGTCATGTGGAGAAAAGCGGCATAAGAGCGCGTGACTTCAAAACCAGACGTCTCTCTGTAATCTTTCGATCAGTGTTGAGAGAAATAATCTCCTCTCCAGCCTCTTTATTCTCGTCCCTCATGTGAAACTTCACCCAAGCTACGGGGGTATCTGTAAATCTTCTTCTTGTTTGGGTTTGTCTGCGGGAGGCTCGCTGGCTCGGTAACTTTGAATCACCTTCTGAGAAACACATCCTGGGAGCTTTGAGGGCTCTTAATGTGACAGGTAGGGGGATTCAGCTACCTTCTCCGTTTACTGTGTGAACCACAGCAGGTATTTCATGAAAGGATTTTCTTACATAGGCTATCATTGAATTGCTTTTACAATAACTTCAGATGACATACTTTTAAAAAAAATGGTTTATCCAATGAAGGATTTTCACCACTCAGGTTTTCTGTTTCAGAGCTACTAGGGTACAGTGTGCTACTTATTGAAGCAACACTGCTGTTTTTCATCTTTATAACTGATATTAATCACAGGGGGAGGCATGTTTAATGTCCGCGTAATTTGACAGTGTTCTCGCCTGTATGTTTTCTGCACTTCCGCTATCGACTGATGTCATCTTTCCTGTCAACGGATGGTAGAACTAGAAGGAGAATTTGTCTGGTTTTCTTCTCAGCTCCTTGGAAAGCTCTCGGTAGCTCAGTCAACAATCGGATGTTTGGTCTGCCAAAATAACCCCCCAGTCTATATCCAATTGCTTTACATTGTACCTGATGTCATGTTGCAACCACAGTCGTCCGCTGAGAGATCAACAAAGAGCAACAAAGCAAAGCAGAGGCTCAAGTTTGACTGAGCCATCGGGCAGAAACACAGCTGAGCAAGATGATGAAGACTGAGCCAATGGGAGCCAACCAGTGGGCAACCTCCGCGTCTGAAACGTGAAGTGTCTTAAACTTGCATTCTTTCTAACAGCCAGCAGGGCGCGACTCCTCTGGTTGCAAAAAGAAGTCTGATTGTATAAAAGTCTATGAGAAAATGAGCCCACTTCTCACTTGATTTATTACCTCAGTAAACATTGTAAACATGAGTTTATGGTCTCAATCGCTAGTTTCAAGTCTTCTTCAATACAGCATGATGTTCATTTAGTAAATTATGGTCCCATTTAGAGTCAAACAGACCATAAAGCAGGGGATGCTTTAGGGCGTGGTTACCTTGTGATTGACAGGTCGCTACCATGGAGTTGTCCGGGTCTGGGAGTTGTCCGTGTTTTCGTCTTACAATTTTAACCCTTTCACAGTCGTTATCAGTTCATGAAAGTTAATAATAACATTTTGGTCGCCTAAAAATGTCTTATACAGTGATCCATTGTAGTTAGTTCCACCCTCTCATGTCACTTCTGGTTGCAAAAAAAACAAGATGGTGACGGCCAAAAACCAAGATGGCTACAGATGGCATTTTATAGACAATAAACGATTAATCAATAAAACAAGAAAGTAATCTCTACTGAAAATAATCACAGCCAAAAAAAAGTTAATATTTTACTAGCAGTGATATTATATTAATTAATTAATTATTAGTAATATTTTATTTTCTGAAATTATGATTGGAGACCGTCTTCACCAGATAAACGACAACATTGGCCATTTGGCTTAAAATTATAAAATATTTGCAAGTTGCACAGATGAGTCTTCGCCTCAGTTCACGCCACCTGGAGCAAATTTCCCACTCGTGTTTTTCCATTGACTTTGTGTAGAATCCCAGCGCGCCAAAAATTAGCTTTGTGTGCTATCTGAACACACTTTAAGAGGGGAGGAAAGGGTTGACATTTGGGCATACAAAGCGTCTGACTTTGTAAAGTACCAATCCGAATACTTACTTTCAGTGGAGGATGAGATAAGAAGCTTACTCTAGCAGCCACACCCCTCCTAAAGCTGCTCAGGCCTTGTGGGTTCACTGCTGAGACTCATATTAAATGGACTGACTACGCCCCCAGGACAGACTAGACACCCATCTTCCTTTTATCAAATTGGAATTTGTTCATTTTATCGTATGAGCTTTTCTCTGCTGGAAATCAATCCGACTTCCATTAACGTTGAGTCATAAACCTGCTTTTCAAACCCTTTTTTACCCTTTCAAATCTTCACTCTAGCTCAGACTATTGTATCATTGAAACTTGTTCACAGTAATTTTAGATTACCCCAGATTATACCAGATAGCAGTCTCTCTGTAGATATACATGCATGGATTGGCAGATGCTAGCAGGATAGGGTATCAGCCTCCTCGAATCTCCTGCCACTGAGAGCCAACTGAGGAGCTACTGTCTGTTCCAGTGTCTGGCTTAGTCATCAGAGGATGAGTATGAAAGCCTGATTGTAACCGAAGAATGTGGCTAAGCGGAGCTGTGTGGCGTACAGGATGATGAATGAAGTGACATCCTGGGGAGCGGATGAGCAGACAGACGGTGGATGTCTGGAGTCGGGGCACTTGTCTACCCACTGGACCCCTAAAAGTCTGTCCTCATGTCTTATTGGCACTGCAGACCTCATGCTCACCGCTGATGCTGATAATGTCAGCAACACAACGTGGGACCGGGTGGCTGTCAGATATGAGTTATGTAACATGAACTGTGCATAACCCAGGTGCAAAATATCAGAGTCCAAGTACAAACTACCCTTATGTTACGAGCTTTCTGTTTGTTCTCATGCACATATGCTTCTGATTGTGTGTTTGCTGATGTGTGTGTGTTTGTGTGATCAGACACAGGAGGCCTGAGCGTGATGTGTCTCATCTGGTCTCAGAGATCATTAGGCTCCTGTTCAGTGGGTCCAGGGGGAAAAAAAGAGGCCATTATGGTTCACAGGGATCATCACTCGCCCTAACTACTGATCCAACTAACACATCATCATCTTTCTGGCAGCAGACGCTGTTGTTCAGACACACTGCATCACTACGTCATAGTGCTTTTTAGGTGCTCGGTTGAGTTCTGCTCTAAAGGGACTTGAATAAGCGGAAATTCATAGATTGCAAGTGTGTCAAGCAATGGAGACAGAGAAGTAGTCCACACACTGGATTTTAACACTTTAAAGGGCGGGTCCATCTAAATTCTTTTACATTTTTGTTTTCCAAATGGAAACGCCCAATCAGCTGTTAGCACAAAGCAGTGACGTAGGTTACCAAAGTAAGCTAATAAATAAGGTCATAAATAATGTTAACACTAGCTGAGTCAATGTTAGCTGTGTTAGGAAATAACTGAAAGGGTTCATTTTGAACTTTTGAAGTGGGGTGGTATGTATACTCCCGTGTTCTGTGAGGTAATATTACTATTTTTGTGAATGTAGTCTGGTGGCTCTGAAGAGAGCGGAATAACAGCTTCAGTTCCCCATCGGAAATGGCTGTCTGGCGACAAGGTAAAGCGACTTAATTTTAAAAAAAAATGATATAATAAATAAATAATAAATAATAAAATCAAATTTCCACCAAAGGCCCACCTAAAAAAAATTGTAGAAGTGTATGAAATTTAGAATATTTTCACTATTTCACCTTGCCATCAGACAGTCCTTTCCAACGGGGAACTGAAGCCGTAATACCGCTCTCTTCAAAGCCACCAGACTCCATTTCCAAAAACAGTAATTTTACCTCGCAGAACACGAGAGTTGCTGATCTATCGCTGCATCGATTATTATGGGACTTTGATCTGATCTGAACTAACGTGGCGTCCACAGCTCTACATTGCTTAGCTTCAGTGCCGGTACTCCTGTCTGCTTCTCTCAGAGGGTATCATTATCTTTATGCCCATCACAAATAATCATCGTAGACCACAGCATTACTCATTGAATCCATGGCGATATTATAGTTCCTGTTAACATCCCCCAATAATAATGGGAATAGTAGTTGCAAACCGTATAACTTAGCTTGTAAAAACTCTGGGTTCCTATCCAAAAACTGTCAAAACATAGTAAAAAATTGCCGTCACACGTTCCCATTATTAAAGTGATATTTAAAAATTGCATGTTTTGGTCGACCAATCCCAAAATAATTAAATTTACACTAACATAAAAAGAAAAAATCTGAAACAAGAGCACTGTGTGACGCTTGAAGTGGTGAGTGTTTGGCATTTTGACGTAAACTATTAAAGGAATAATTTACTTTTTGGATGGGCGGGGAGCTCAAGGGGAGGCTGGGCGCCATTTGTCTGCACACACTGCGATGACACAGAGTTGATTGGAAATCGGCAAAGTTTCCCTTTAATTATTACATTTTTGTCAATGTTATTATTTATTTTTTGTCAATTGACTGCAGTGGCACCAGTGGAAATTATAATCTGTTTATATCACTATATTTTATATTGTGATTATTTATAATTTTTATTATTATAGCAAGAAAAAACATACATCGTTGAAAAAATTACCCAGGCAGTTAATAGTTAATAGTAAAAATCTGTGACAGCATTTTTTCTAAGGAAGCTGCAGTCATTATCAAATTAACTTCAGATGGCTGGTTACACTTACCGGGCACACACACACACACACACACACACACACACACACACACAGTAGGTACTGTATACACAGACCCGTGGTGCTCGGGCAGCACATGCACAGACTCCATCCAGTCAAATGACAGTTCAAAGGCGAGGTGAACAGGAGTTAATAGAGATGAATTGCGTGGCGTCCGCTCCTGTGGCTGCTCGTCATCACTGACGCTTCCCAGATTCCGTACCACGTCTCCATGTCTTCATCACGCTGAAGCATGGACAGCTCTCTCCGCTGTGGCAGATCTCCATATACGTATGTGAACTCCCATCCCTCCCACCCTCCCTCCGTCTTGTGGCTGGTTTGCATTATTTTCTCCTTACAGCAAAATGGGATCTTTCAGTCTGCGCTACAGTCGACTGGCCCGTATCAAAGGCGCTGCATGCTCTAAAACCCAATGGCAGTTTGATCATTCTTTTCTTCCATTTCCATCGTTAAAGGGGGTATTTCTGCTGGGTGGCCTGCATGTAATGCTGTTGGATCATCTCCTGAGTTACATTGCAGGTTTTAATGGTGCCGGTAATATACGGCCTATGGTTTTAGAGGAAGAAATGTCACGGCCATGAAGGAGCCCTTTCTCCTCCTGACACACACACTCACCTATGAAAACACACATACAATACACTAAAAGTGTGACGCATAAGCTAAGTAACATTGACCATGGGTGGACAGAGAAAAAAAAGAGAATTTAATGCACCTTGCACTTAACATGAGCCATTATGTTTTAGGGTTTCTTTTTGATCCGTCCCATTGGAGACTTTTCACTAATGTGCTATATAGCCGTGAGTTTGAGCCGAGGCAAATGGTATTTGCAGACTAGTCATGGATTTTGGTTTAACCTGTTTGGAGAATGGGGTTTACCACAAATGACCTTGCCAGAAGGTAGTACTTTTTGCCCTGGAAAATCTATTTATCTTACTGTTTTCTGATTGAATATTTAAAGCGGTATAACACTAAGCATGGATTTTCGTCCTGAAAAAATCTCACGAAAATTTATAAAAACCTATTTTGTGGATTCTTATGAATGCTCGCCCTCCCTGCTGAACATTTGTGCTGGGGAAAAATTTTTCGGACAGACCTCAATTTCAGTGGCTTGTTGTGTAGTGTTTGTCGTCATTATTGGGTGTTGAGAATAGGACAGCCTATTGTTAGGGATGCACCGATTTATCAGCCGAACATGGATATCAGCTGATATTCACCTTGTTCTGCCATCGGACTACCGGTAAATAAGACATTCGCCAATGGCGGTGGCCGATGTTTATCTGTTGCGTCGCATCAATTTTGTAAATTTGTAAATTTATGTAAATTTAAAAGATATTTTTCTTGTGAAAGAAGGTTATATTAAAGGTTGTTTTATAAATTTAAACGATTGAATTTGCGCTCATTCAAAGACAGTGTAATGAAATTCTGAATGACTTTGAAACAGCTCAGTTGTTTCTTTTATAATGAAGATGTCTTTGTTTCCCTGGAACAAAAAAATTAATAAATAACAACAACAACAAAAACATCGGTATCAGCACTGGCTATCAGCCAAATTGTTATTTTAAACATCTGTATCAATATCGGCCCAGAATTTTGGTGCATCCCTAACCCATTGATAGTCCGAAAAATGGACATTTAGACAGAAAAAAGCCCATTTATCCGAAAACAAACGGCCATTGTTCCAAGGCCCCGAAAATACACACTCTTCGTGCAACAAACAGAAGTACATGGCTAATTATTATGAAGAATGACAGCGATCAGCTGGAACAAAAGATTTCATTGGTCAACCATATATTTCCGCAGGCAGAAATCCTCTGAAATTGAGGTCCGTCCGAATATTTTTTCCCCTGCACGAATTCATAAGAACCCACAACACAAAATCTGTTTGTTTTTTTGGGACGAAAATCCATGCTTGGTGTGAAACAATGTTATCTGAAAGGTCCTGATGGAGGAAACCTATATATCTTCACATACATTCTATATGTAGACAGGTTTTTTTAGTCACTTTATGCAGGTTGAAAGATGACAGAAGCTCCCTGAGGTATTAACCGCACTCCGCACTGTCTTTCTGTTTAAAGTGTGATAAAGATTTTATTTTCCTGGAGAAAAAAGAGAGTAAAATGGAACATTTGTTCATCTGCTCTCAAAATTCCTCTCCAAAAATGCTTCTGGATTTTATTTCCCAGCCTGATTTTAATGACTGTACAGTATAAAGGATGGATATGGGCTTTCGGGTAGATTCCAAAAGGGGAATGTGAACTCCTCTGTTTCTGTTTCCTGCGGCCTACTGTGCCAACAAGTATGAACAAACTTCTCTCTCTCTCTCTCTCTCTCTCTCTCTCTCTCTCTCTCTTTTTTTAACGATTCTTCCCTCCAAAGTTGCAAATGTGTTTTCATTTTCAGGAGGTTTAGCAGACTGAAAATCTTTCCATACAGTAGAAAGCCCCCAAGTCTCTTACATGGTCATGTACACATTTTTCATTATCAGTGTTACGGTCGGTTGAATCCGAATAGAATCATTTCAGATTATAAAGTGGTATTTGACAGCTGGCAGCTATTAAATGTTTGGAAAATGTAACATGAACAGAGTACATTTAGATTCCTTTAATGCCAAACGGTGTCCATCTGTGAGTTTGTATCGTGCATGTTTCCTCGCTGCCTGTCATGGATTCCTTGAATGAAAAATGACCGTGGAGGTAAATGAGCTGTGAGGTATCAGCTTTGAAGCAGATTCGGCTCTGAATTGATGTGGTGTGACTCCTAAAACCCACAGTGGGATTTTTTTTGGATCCTCTCCCACCGTTTGTCTCTGGAGTCTTTAACTGGTTCTGTTCCATCGCTCCCTACGCGCACACACAAAACACACACACACACATCCAGTAAAGGTGACCCAGATGTATCACCTCACCTTAAAAGAGGTCATCCAATCAGCGGACATTAAGATATTACCGCAGACTGTTAAAAAATACGGCCGCAGTGATGAATGGACGGCTCAGCCATGCTGTACACCGCAAGTCTTTATGTATCTCACAAACTAGGCCAGATGAATAAAAGATGGAGCTGAAGATTTGTGGCTTTCTCTACCGTTGGAGCATAAAAGTTTAATTGACAATTTAACATTAAATAATGCGTTGGACGAGGGTGTAGTATTAAAAAAAAAAAAAAAAAAAAAAAAAAAAA
>CAKAOI010036455.1:6114-17186 GCA_916701655.1 Sebastiscus albofasciatus | reverse complement strand
AAACGACTTTATCAGGTTTGGCACATAAAAAGTTTGGCCGCCGCTGACGTCAGACTGAACAACTCTGTTTGAAATTGAAATAGCGTGGTGTGTCAGCATGAGCGCAGACTTCTTTTGGTGATGCTCATTTTGTATTCTTTCCCAAAAGAAAAAGCTTGAACGTATGGAGAAGTCATCTTTCGAAATCACCGTCAGGCTCTGTAAAGTCTTGCCATTTCTGTCTAGATGTTGTCTCAACTTTTGCGTCACGACTGATTATGTCTCATTGGACGGGGAGATTTTTCAGCATTGTTTGAATTTTGTTGGAGGAGTTGGAGGAACTTCCCCAGGAGAATGAAACCTGAATCATACCCATCAAATTTGGCGGTTAGATGTCTGTCATAGATAGGAAGATCTTTCCTCTGACATACATTTTTTCATTTCATCACTGACGAGGCTTTGCACTGTGAAGCATCTGCAAAGATACTATAGTGCAACCATGGAAAAAGAATAGGAGTAGAACAAACATTTGACTGTTATCCGTGGTCATTTGACTTGTATAAAAGAAAATGGTGGTTTTTGCTGTTGTTGACAACAGAACACACATCAGTGGGGCTGTAAAGTG
Organism: Sebastiscus albofasciatus; assembly: GCA_916701655.1. Classification (NCBI taxonomy): domain Eukaryota; kingdom Metazoa; phylum Chordata; class Actinopteri; order Perciformes; family Sebastidae; genus Sebastiscus; species Sebastiscus albofasciatus. The sequence continues at coordinate 16,582 of CAKAOI010036455.1, read as the reverse complement.
TGGTCGCAGCTCGCCGATAGCTTGTCCCTCTCCGGAGCGGCGGGGAGTGAGGCGGAGGGACCGTTAGACCCAGCGCTGCCCGCCAGCCAGCTGTTTGCCTCATTTTCTATAACCCGCAGGTCGGGTGCGTAATTTTAACACAGGATCCGTGCCACCACCATGTAATGCGCTGTCAAGACGTCGTGATCATTTCACGTATCTGTGAGATGTCCTCATGTCTCTGTCCTTGTCTCAGACCTCAGTCCAGACATTAGAGATTTTAGATTTTTTAGATTTTATTTGTTTACACATATAAAAAAAGGATTGATATTACATAAACATCAACAAATGTGATGAAGAGGTGCAAAAAAACCTCAGGGGTTACACCTTAATCAAGTGTAAGAAGAGAATAAAATGACTATAGGCTAGTATATAAAGTTGGCGGTTTGCTGGTCGGGTTTGGGTGGCTGATTGATGCATATTTTTGTGGGTCGGGTGGTGCGGATTGTCCCTCATAACGGATCGGGTGGGTGCACATCACTATAAGCTAGCCTAACTAGACAGCTGTTTGCTAGCTAGCTAGGTACACCGGTCTCAGAAAATGAGCCGAACAAAGTTGTCACTCATCTGGCGATAGGAATGTGCTTTCCTACGCCGTGACGAGTGTGGATGAAGCATTAAGTTGTTCAATTATGCTCATTCACTCTATCTGTGCTTCGTAACGTTACTACTCCACTGCTCGTTTTAGTTATTACTGCAAAACCTCACCTCAGTGAGTCCGTGACTTGCTGTAAGTTGGTTTAGTTTTTACAGAAATGAACCCTCTACAACGGTTGCGATGGTAATGTTACACACATAAATGGCTGCTGCTCTGACCGTCCTGCTACTTTGATCTGAATGGGAATATCCGTTCTACTCCTATTCTATTCTATAAGTGCATCATTTTACTGTGCGCATATCGTTTATCTGAGTCTGCACGCATTGTGTGCCTGCCTCTTCTGTGATGCACGTGGATTTCTTCTTGTTATAAACCACCATTAGGTCTCTCCCTCTGTTTCACTGAGGCTTGTCCAACAGGGGTGCTGTGATTAATGACCACTCGGGGTCTAATGAAAGCATGTAAAAGCAAAGCAAGTATTTCAACATGGCACAGCACAAGGCAGCAGCCAGGACCGGGCCCATATTTCTTCAGTGTTTGACCTGCAGTTACTCATTAGCCCTTTTCAACTCGCTTTTGTGAGGCTGTTTGTTGTCCTTGGAGTCTATTATGCCGCCATCATCATCTCCAAAGCAAGACAAACACGTCCTGCGTTGCTATGTTCTGCAGAGGTAAACAACAATCCCAGGAACAGAGAACTGGCTTTGTTGGACAAGGTATATTTGTCATACTTTTCTTTTGTATTACTTTGGCTGTTTGCACTATAACAGAATTTAATTATGAGTAAACATGTCAGCAGAGTTTCGTAGGTGCTGAGTTTTCTTCTGTATCACTTTGAAATGTAATCAATAAACCCATTTATATGAGGAAGTAAGGAAAATTCTTTATTTTTTTATATACTTGTGTGTATTTGTGTGTGTGCTTGTGTGTACTTTGGTGCCTGAATGCCAGGGCAAATGTTTGTTTGAATGTGTGTGGTTGTCGAATGTGAAAGCAGTTAGTTGTTTTGACCATTTTAAGTCATTTATCAAGCAAAAATGCCAAATATTTGCTTGTTCCAGCTTCTTTATTGTGGCGTTTTGCTGCTTTTGCCTTGTTTTCAAAAGAAACAAGAAATCCTGTGTTCTTCAACATCCACTCCTTTTTTACCATCTGCATACTGGCTTTTATTAGGAAGTTAAACAGGTCATAATTCCCTCTCTATTATCTATTTTTTATTACACGGCTGTGCTGAATACTCAATTCTGATTGGTCAATCACGGGCGTTCTGCGGTCTGTAATTTCTGTATAACAGACCGTTGCTACGTATAAAAGACCGTTGCTATGGGCGCAGTTCAAATGTCGGACTCTGGTGGACCGTTTTTGTGTCAAAATATTGTGAAATATATGTGAAAGAATCCCCTTCAGAGCGATGACGGACCGCGTCGGGGTCCACGCAGCATCGCACTGTCGGGGATTCTTTCACAACAATGACCGGCTCGCTGTACATTGTCCCTAACATATTGCTGTGACAACATCTCCTTCAAACAACTATATTTATTCAAGTTTAATACATACATTTGAACACATCATGATAACGTTAGAATTTACCTTCCCCCAATAATATTTTTTACTGATTAGAGCTTGAACACGTCATAATGTAAATAAATGGTACCTCCAGTTTTAGTCGGCAGGACGAGAACTGGTTAACGTTAGCTGTTAGCAGCCGGTAAACAGCACCGTTAGTCTTGAGCCCTGATGGTACTTGCGGTACTGTAGAAAAATTAGTACCATGAAACAATCATTACTTGCAGCCCAAATGTGTCTGCAAGTTTGTATGTGAGTGAGCATTGGGGTGAATATGATGTATCAGTATGTTCAGAGACATGCGGCGAGTCTGGCTCGTCCTGGTTACATGTGGCCGGCCATTAGTGGGGCACTCTGACTGAATAAACAGCCATCAGAAGCACGCTGTGGACTGGGTCGTCTGCAGCTGCACTCATCACCACAACAAGCCAAGAGAATGTCCGATATAGCTAGTAGGCACCATGAAAACTGCAGCTATATGTCTGGCCATGGCTTTGGCCTGGCATGGAACAGCATGGCCACGCGTGGTGATGTCACACCCCTGCTGACTGATGGATGCAACGCCAGCCAACACGGGAAGCTGATTTGAAAAGCAAGGATGTGGAAAGATAGTTTGTGAAAGCTCCATGAGGATCTTCCTTGTAAAATCTGATTTTAAAAATGCGGCGCCACAAGGTGACTCTGTTGATGTGACATCAGAGCCGCCTCAAAGCTGCTGGCGTAATTTATCAAAGATCAAGGAGGGCAGAGGTAAAGACAGGTGGGGTCCGTGCGGTTTCTGGAGCAGCTGAGTTATTATAGAGCGGAGACGACCAGACACATGCATATTTTAGCCGAGGCCAGTATCAAAGATGAGGAGGGAGGCCGGTAATCGGGACAGATTGTGTGCTTTGGCTGAGGCACAGGGTGCTGCTGGGTAGGGAGAGGGGGAGCATATGGGCTGAATTCTGAGGGGTCTTGGCCCACCTTAATATGGTGGGCACGCAAAGACGGCCCCCTGAAGACATGCAGGCGATGCCAGGAATCTTAAGCCACGTAGTCGTGCCAACAGCTTGCTATTGAAGTCCTCCCTGCTGCCTTGGCGACGGCGTAGCATCTTATCCCCTCACATCCACTCTCTCCTCCAACCAAGTCTTTCTACTGTACCCCTTCATTTCGTCTCTGTGCACCGCTTCAAAGTGGACCCCTCTGGTGATTAATCCATTTGAATAAGTATCTCCTTCCAGAGGACAAGATGAGCTAAGTGGCCACGGGGGCACAAGATGTGAGTGGGAAACCGAACCAGCTGGCTGCGATTGGGAGTAGAAACGCCGGCCATGCCTCTCACATCCACATGCAGAAAAACACCCATACAGTTGAAAGATTATACCATTTTAATAACTTTGATTTGATGCTGTGGCTTGTGCTTGTTGACATCAGTGACTAAACTTTTTCTGTCATGATGGTGTAGACATCAGCACCTGTCGTGGGCTGGTGTGTGTCTGATCAGCCCAAACTTCATTACATGTATGCACGTGTGCTTTATTTGTAATTGTATGCTGTAATACATGTGCAGAATGATATGCTCACTCAGCAGAACTGGAGTTGAGTTGGTCTGTCCAGCCAGTGACTCATTTAACAGCCATGTGCCAATAGCCACAGCAAACACGTTTCGTCATGCGTGTGGGGGAATGATACTGTAGAAAACAGCGTAGAACATATAATAACCTCATGGGGGAACAACATTAATGTTCCTTTTATCCAATGAGGTTTTTAACCTCAAAGACAAGATGCAGGACGTCATCACATTTGCCATCCCGGCATGAATTAAAATTTCATGGAAATGGCTTCGAGACAGACTGAAAGTCCGTCCCAGGGGAATAGGGAGTTAATAACAAAATTAACTTTGCGACTTTGAAATGATATTAATGGTTTTTGGGGTCAAAACAGCAGAATCAGGTTTACATTATAAAAGTGGAAGAAGGCCTGAGGGCCATACTATATGGAGATCTGAAGATTTTATTATATTCTTTTCAATTTACCCAGTACCATCACAGGCACCATAAACTAGTGTTTCTCAAATACAGTCTTAGAACAGTAGGCCTCATGTGAGAACCACTCAGACAGATTTGTTCTCATGGGTGATTTAAAGGGTAACTTTGGTGTTTTTCAAGCTGTTTTTGTGTCTAATGGGGACAACAATTTTTGAAATTGGTCCAGTATTGAGGTAGAAAGCAAAACGAGCTGCAAGGGCAAGTGAGCATCATCATTGTAACGTTACGTTCACTAAAAGTGCTTGTTTTTGCCACTGACAGGCTCAGATTGTTATTATAAGTGTCTGACAACATTATGGAAAGAACACTACAGAGAAATAAAGTGTTTTTCTTACCTTTCACTTGATCCCGTCTGTTTGTTACTGTGTCTAAATCCCACTCAAGGACAAGTCTCTTTGTGAAATATCCGTATACTCTGACTCAAATAAATACGAGCGGCCATCGACTTGAAAGACATCCACATTGTGGAAATCATCCAAATATTCAGCCATGACATTGAAAATCTTTTAGATAACACTAAGCTACGCTCTCTGTACTCCAACATAACAAACTCTCACGTTGCCACCATGGATGTATTCCACTGTTCCTCCGTTACCTCACCAGAAAGAGACTTCTCCTTGAGCGAGACTCTTTCCATAATGTTGTCAGACACTTATAATAACAATCAGAGCCTGTCATGGCAAAAACAAGCACTTTTAATGTATGTAAATGTCGGTGCCAGCTTGCCCCAATAGCACCATATTGCAGCCCGTTAAGCGGCTGCCATCTCCCTCAATACTGGACCAATTTCAGAAATTGTTGACATCAGTCACTTAGACACAAAAACATGGGGAAATAGGGTCCAGATTGAAAAATGTCAAAGTTACTCTTTAAGAAATCTTGTTGCAGTACTAGATTTCATAATTGTATTGTCAAATGTTGGCTTGGCAACGTATGCAGTTTGTTATTTGTTAGGAAAGTTCTCTAAGTCCAATAACTGCCTTGGGGTCTTAATGCAAGTCGCCATCTAGAGGAACATCCTCTGTTATATCATCTAACAGTTTAACTTGATTCATGTGGCCTTCATCAAGTTGAATAGAGCAATTTACAACAAGTTTGTGCAGCCAAGAGTGTTTGGTGGATCCAACGAGTATGTAACGTACGAGCAAACCTCACAGAAAAAGGTAGGAGAGGTTTAGGATAAAAACATTTTTTGTATTCTTATCCCGAGGTCCAGTGTGTTGGCTCATGTCTGGAGAAATTAGCGGGCTCAGCTAATGAAGGGATTTAACTCGGCAGTGATATTTCTGCATGGAGTTTGTTGCAGTGGAATGAAGTTCCCTCAGCTCTAGAGTTGTTGTTGAAAGTCTTGTAGACATGTAATCATCCAGAGACAGGAACTGTTTATCTGTACAATTTTATGCAAATCAGCAAGTGGGAAAGTTTCTCAGTCCGTTTTTAATCAACACATTAGTAAGAAAAGAATTAAAGGAAACTTCAGGAGCTTTTTCTGTGTGTGTGTGTGTGTGCACACGTATACTGTAGCTCTGACAAAACTACCCGAGGATGACACGTGGCTGCTTATACAAATACGATACTGATAAAACAAAGCAGACGCCTAAGAGGTCTGACACCATATTAGATGTTTCCACTGTACACTTATATAAAGTCCTTTCTAAGATTGTTTTAAAAGGAACACCCAAGAATTTTCAGGCGGGCTTCATAACCCAGAGGAGACGTGGGGTTTTGGCTGGTGTATCTCTCTACTCAAATCACTTACTGTGCCCAAATAGTGGTGTCTGGGCAGAACCGAGCTGGTTCCCATTTAGAGACAGTGGCTGGCTCCGCTCTGTAATTCGCAGAAGGGGGAACAAATTGCTCTCTGGTCTCTGTCTCTCCTCGAGGCCAGTTTATTTCATGCTACTTTGGCTCTGCCATTCTTTTCCTTGCGTGTGTCATCCTTCCAACTATTTCAAACACTTTTTAGAGGCATTACCATGGGCCTCTCTGAAGGGATGAAGGGTGGGGCCGGCTGTTTGCTTGGTAGAAAACATGTGCCTCAAAACATACACACCACACCCTCCGTTCAAAGTGGTACCCCTGTAATGGCAGCTTGGTCGTCACAGCACTCATCGGGAGATTTGTCTTTAACTGCTCGGTAGCTATTACTTTGCCAGTGACATCATTATTAGTTTGTCAGCCGGAGCCTTCCGAGGAAACAGAGAGAGCTCAAGAAAAGACAAGACAGAAATGAGAGACATCATTGGCCTAAGCCCATCTGTCTGTGTCTTTTGCCCCGTCAGCCGGGCTCAGATCTTCTCTGGTCCGGTGTCAGGAACCACAACAAGGAGTGAAGCAGCAGCAGTGAGGAGCAGTCGCCCTCGTGGCCTCTATTTCTGCAGCAGATCTCTCAGCAAACATTTTTTTTCTGTCACATATCAAAGGGCAGACGGGATTAGGCTTAAACATCACATTAGAATAAACCGACTGCTCCTTTGTGCCACGCGAGGCCTCGTGCCACTCAAACGGCCTCGGGGGACTTGAGATTTAGAAAAACTCAGAAAACTATGGAAAGCTTTACAGTCTGTGAAGGTTGAGGAGCTGTAGAGGAAGTAGAGATATACAGAGGTTTCACCTTTACATTGACTTAACGTTAGCTGTTAACAATGTTCTAATCTAAAAGGTCTGCACCTGATGGTCACTGTGATTGATGACATCACTCAATCAAGTTTCAAAAATATGAATGCAAGTCCAGAATGAAAGCAAAAAAAAACCTGAAACCTGCTGAAAATGGGGCTCAAACATGCACCATTTGCTCAACTAACAACTTGCTCAGGGTGGAAATAGTGAGAATAAGGAAGTCTCCTTAAAAATACAAAAGACTTGGAAAATATTTGTGAAATATTTTCACTCATGCTCTTTCATTTTGATCACAAACACTTGGTTTCACTTTATACCCTTTTATGCTTTGGTGCTTTGGTTTTCGTTTCAGATTAGTTTTGTTCTCTGCTAGAAGCGACGGACAAATGAGGTACAATCCAAGCCACAGTAGATCGAGGAGAAGCCTATGAGAATAACAGTTCCAGTAACACACTGTTGCACATTCCAATCAGTGGGCAACCTCCAGATCTGAAAATTAAGCCAAAGCAAAAGTGCGTTAAACCTGCATTATTTCTAATACCCATAAGTTCATGGTCTTGCTAGTTTCAAGTCTTCTTCAATATAGCATGATGTTCATTTAGTAAATTATGTTCCCATTTAGAGTCAAATAAAACCATAAAGCAGGGGATGCTTTAGGGCGTGCACCTTGTGATTGACAGGTCGCTAACACTGCGTTGTTCAGCGTTCGGTTGTACTAAAAGACACTATGGAGTCAGTTGTTGTTTTTTTTTCGGTAAGTACATTTTGTTTTAATCATTTTTTTTTCACTAGGCAAAATTAGCATCTCAATTAATATCATAGTTAAAGGGAATTACGGATGCACCTTCCTCCCCAGCTCCACCCTCTCGTCCAAATATGGTCACTTCCGGCTCCAAGAAACCAAGATGGCGACACAACAGCCAAAATGCCAAACTCGAGGCTTTAAAACTGTACTCCACAAACCAATGAGTGACATCACGGTTAGTGCATCTACTTCTTTGAAACAATGGTTCTGACCTGACGCATGTGCCACAAGGCTTTCAGGTGCATGAAGTAACATATAAGTGTTAAGCAAAGGACATTTTCTTTTGGAAAAAAGAGCTAGAGAAGGATTGAGAGAGAGAAATAAAGAGCATATTTGGTGAGTAAGTACTCTTGGAAGAGGTTGGTCTTTTTGAAGACGGAGAGGGATTCTGCTGAATGAATCAATCTCATTTGGCCACAGAGGGACCATACAGGAGAAGAGTTTGAATTACCCTAACCTGAGCCTAAACGTAACTCTAACCTTAACCATGAAACCAACTCTTAACCCTCAAATAAAGACCAAACAAAATGTCCTCACTCTAAGTGTCTCAAAGTCAAATTGGTCCCAAACATAAAAGTACAACACTCACGCACACACCCAGCTCATATCATCAGACCTGTCATCTCCATGTGCAGTAAACATATTACTAAAAGCACTTATCCACACACTCCTGTTTCATGTTCACACACATGTTCTGCATGTTCTGCATCTGGTTTGTGTTTATTTAGATGCCCCTGGCTGTCTAACCAAACCCCCGCCCACTTTCCCGTCTCTCTTACTCTTTCTCGCTTCTTTTTTCCGAGTGTACAGGGAGTGATTTCTTAGACTTTCTTGCATCCTGTTTGCCTGAGGGAGTGTGCAGCCTCTGGCTGATTAGAGGAAGCCTCGTATCAGATTGCCCTCCAACTCCCTCTTTTTGTGCTGATGCCCAGGTTTAATACCTGTTTTTTACCTCAGCCTCCTCATCACAGACCTGTGCTGTAAATCTGGCCCCCGTCCACCAAGACTTACTGAGCTCTAACGGCAAACACATAAATGTTAGAGGTCAGATAGAAAAGTCCAGGGAGAATATTTGATCTTTTTGCTAAAAATGGATTGCACAATCTGAAGGTACTTTTTAAACAATTGGGTTATTGTGGAATAATACTCAGCATGTTAACATTGAGTACGTTTACATGCACAAAATATTCCAGTAATATGTTTGCATAAAGCAAGTATACTTGTTAAATACTTGAAAAATTTCCCTTTAAGGTACATCTTGAACAGATAAAAAAATGTGTGATTAATTTGCAATTAATCACCCTTAAATATTTGAATCAATTGACAACCCTTAAATATACACGTGCACACTCCAGCACAAATCCACTTGACTCATTCCCCCTGATACTCGAGCTTTGCATGACCGTTATGGCGAGACCTCACGTGGCTCTGCTACAACACCTCAGCGATGAGTTCCTTATACGATTCTGCTACTATGATAGATTAGCTCCTCCAGACTCCAGCTTTTTTTTTTTTCAACGTGCTTCCATTTACGTGCTCTTAAGTGTCTTTTCTGCCAACAAAAGCCCGAGCCAGTATTCAGTCATCAGATATAGTGAGTAATACGGAGAGAGCTCATTGTGCAGAATAAAAGGCATCGCCCATGCTCTCCCTCCACGGATGTACAGTGCATTTTCAACAGGAGCCTTTTTTCAGGCAATAGAAGTATCGAGATACGATTTAATGTCTCTTTTCATGAGCAACTGAGGCCCGAAAAAAAAAAGCTTTTCGAACCCACTTGAGACTTGAAGATAAGTCGCATTTTCATCACAGAGATGGAGATTTCAAGGCTAAAAAAATGATGTAATATTTTGAGTTTCTAAGACTTTGCCAGACTGTGTGAGACTTTAAGAACGGGCTAATCTGTCCACAGTAATATTCAGTTTGATGGCACTGAGTTTGTTGCTTTTTTTAAACACAAAGATTATGTGTTTAGCAGTCTTACTTCGGGGAGGGAAGATGGTAAGTGGCTCTCCAATTTTCTGTGTCTCTGATTAAATCTTCAAATACGGTTTGGTCTCAGTGTTTGGGAGCTCAGAAAATGATGCTGAATCCGCATCAAGGTTACAGCACACACTGGTGAAAAGCAAAAACATAAGACGCAACCTTCGCATCAAGTTGCTTCCTTTTGATTCTGAGGAAATAAAGCCATAAATGGAAATTACGAGGGCTGTCAAAGTTAACACGCTAATAACTCAAACTTGCAATATCGATCTTTCGGAGGTTGTAGCGGGCTCAATAACGCTCCAGGCTTACGCTAAATTTTGCTGCGGAAAAACTATCATGGCCATTTTCAAAGGGGTCCCTTGACCTCTGACCTCAAGATATGTGAATGAAAATGGGTTCTATGGGTACCCACGAGTCTCCCCTTTACAGACATGCCTACTTTATGATAATCACATGCAGTTTTGACACACTGACAGCTGTTGTTGCCTGCTGGGCTGCAGTTTACCTTGTTGTGATTTGAGCATACTTTTTATGCTAAATGCAGTACCTGTGAGGGTTTCTGGACAATATTTGCCATTATTTTGTGTTGTTAATTGATTTCCAATAATAAATATATACATACATTTGCATAAAGCAAGCACATTTGCCCACTCCCATGTTGATAAGAGTATTAAATACTTGACAAATCTCCCTTTAAGGTACATTTTGAACAGATGAAAAATGTGTGATTAATCGCTATTAACTATTTTAATCGATTGACAGCCCTAGAAATTACATACACAAACACACTTTTCAGAAGGCCTCACACTGGCTAGTTTCCTT
>CAKAOI010036454.1:0-39654 GCA_916701655.1 Sebastiscus albofasciatus | reverse complement strand
AATGGGTATAAAGGGTTTCAATGAAAATCAACAAATGAATAGAATAACAAAATACAGCCTGCAGACGTTAGGCTATCGTGAGGCAAGCCAGATTCTTGCACAAATAGCACCTAAACGTCCTAGGGCAGGTAACCCAATTGATTGGTATTTATTTTGTTTCCCCAACTAGGATAGTCAACACTCTCAATAAACAAAACACAAAGAGCACAGAATCTCAAAAGGGCCTAAAACAGACCAGAGTTTCTGGTTTGGCTGATAACACATGTTACATTGAGTGAAGGAGAGATCAGAATGACACTGGGTGTGCAGTTTCCCTCCTCTTTTAAGCCCTACAGAAAGGGCGTCTTTACCCACTGATTGGCCAAGAGGGGAATGCACCAAGCTGCTCTCAACTATCATTTAAGAGCCAGTACCCACACCCTGCACAACAGGTGAACTGAATAACCCTCTAATCACTCAGCAATTCAACCAAAAAACACCAGAGAAAAGATAAATGACAGCAAGCACCAGAGAATTGGCAGCTGCCACAGGCCGTTTTTTAACTGAACTATAATGCATTCTTAAAAAACATCACTTTACTGCTGATCAACTGTCTAAAGTATCGTCAGTAACAGTTTCATGCAGTCATTTTTTTAATTCTGGGACCTGATCTGCACATGTGAGGCTTGTACATTGTACATGGTTGTAAAATCAGTGAATTAGCTCTGTTCTTCACTCACATGTTGTTATGGTTTGTATTCTGTGCTTGTAGCCAGATATAGACAGACATTTTTGGAAAAGTGTCAACAACTCTATTATAGCCTTTTTCCTAACAAGTGCCTTTAATTGTATTTAGTGTGACTATTCCTATGTCTGTAACCTGCTAAGTCTATTCATCTAGGCTAAAAATAATGTTGTATGTAAAAAATACAACCTAAATAGTGCATTAAAACAAACCAGCAAGATAATGTAAAAGAAAGATGGAAAAACAGCTATATAATGTATCTTTAAACAGTAAATTAACTGTAAAATACTGTCAAATTAATAAAAACAACCAGTTCAAACTGTATTTTTCATTAACAGTACAAAGCTGTAAATTTCAGCGACAGTATAATAATGTTAATTTTACAGTAACATAAAGGCAACCCTGCTGCCGGTTCTTTACTGTTATTTTACTGGAAAATCTTAACAGTGTAGGTATGATCGTCACAGTCCTATCTTTGGGATCATCACAGTCATTTTCCACTGAAGTCGCTCAATCTTAAGTCATTTCTCGTAATTTGGATGATTGTAATGCAGAAAAAGGGAACATGCATCATTTCGAAAGATTTGGAAATATTTCTCTGTAAGTTTGTCCCGCCCTCTGCCTCCCCAACAAAAAGGCAGCAGGCTGCTCCCAGCAGACTCCCAAGTCGGAGTCAGCGCACAAACTTTACGCACACAAGTTTCCTTCTGCAGCACAGCAGCGCTGCAGGATCAGAGACGCAAGGTAGGCAACGCCATTTCTTATGGATAAAAACAATCGATCAGTCAGTGCACGAATTTGAAATGTTGAGCATTTTGGTTTTCGGATTATAAATTCTGTGATCAATAATATTATTCTTGTCTGTTTCTTACTTGAGAGGTCAGTTCTTGTTGCCTATAAGTGTGTTCCTGGTTATATCCTGGCACTTTAATTGTCCTGCATGCTACTTAATGTGTGCCAAAATGTTGAAGTTGCCTTGAGAAAACAATTTAGAGGTTTGATCAAACTTAAAACAAGTGCTGCTGAAGTCCCCAATCCGACAGCGAGTGCGCATTTTCAAATAATCTGTCAGACATAGGCTACGAGTCATTCTTTAATTCATTGGAATATATATATATTTTTGTATATACTTTATTTTTCCTCCTTTTTTCAAGGCTGTTTTCATATATGCAATCCACTGTTCGTGATTACAACAGTCTATAAACCAACTTTTAAGTAGATGAGCTCACAGACAAGCCCATCAAGTACACTATAGATAAAAACAACCTCGACATTCAAAATTGAAATAAAACCAAGAAAAGACATTACAATAATAATAATGACAAAAAGAAAGAATAAAGTTAAAAAAAAACACACACATAAAAAAAATAAAAAATAAGACAAAAATACGAGAGTAATAATAAAGTAAATCAACAAATAAATATATAGTAATATAACTTACATTGGCACACACATGCATCCTCCGTAACGTCAGGTCATTGGAATATTTAAGGATTCAGCGTGTTTAGCTCGTGCGTTCAGGAGCCAGTAGATGCGTGAAAACAGTGTTTGCACGTGCGTAATGTGTGCGTGCGCGCGGCTGGGGGGTCACAGTGAGCCAAAAGGATAAAGGTCAGTTTTTGGCTACTGGGATGTCAAGGCACACAGTCGCTGTTTGAAATCCTTTGTGTGACATTCCCTAAACTGATAGGGGAACAAACAACCCAACAGACTTTTTAACAGCCCAACTAAGGTGTTTATAGAGCTACAACCAGATGAGTTTCATTCTCACTCCATCAGATCTCATTATCACCAAGTGGCCTTTTTTCCTGTGTTAAAGGGACTGTTTGTAAGTTTCAGAAATGCTTGTTAACAGCGACACCTGTGGCCGTTAAGTCAACGAAAGTCAGCGTCGGGCTCGCGCTTGCTCGCTCTAAATAGACATGAACGAGCATGCTCAAAACAGTGAGGCGACACACGTCAGCTAATACCACAATATCACTCTATATTTCACCTGCTTGGCAGTAATGTTAGCTGACCAGAGGAAGGTCTCTCCATGAATCACTGCTGATCCTAGTGTTGGCTTTTTCTGCCTCAGCCTCCGGAGGCTGAAGCAGGAAGAGAAACGTTATCACCTCCTGACTGCGCCTGCAGGGAGACACCGGCACCCGGTTCGGAGATGATAACATAACCCGTCACTTCACAAGACACGAGAAACCTCTGTTGGTCTGGAGGAGCTGCAGCATTTATTTCTGCACAAACGTCCACTGTACATTCACTAGATATTCTCAGAGCTACTAACTCTTCTGCAGTGTGTAGTGAGCGTGCATGCACGTGTGGAGGTGGAGCGAGACAGCGAGAACGTGCGTGGTGTGTGAGTGAAGGCAAGCAGGCAGAGGAGCGGATACTCTGGCCACAGGGGAGCGCGCATATGCGAGCACGCATGGGATCCCGACCCGGTAGATTTATACGTGTAAAAAGTTACAAACAGTTCCTTTGATTTTTCCCCTTTCACTTGAATGTTGTAGACAAACACAGTTCAACAGTGAGCTCCACAGACCACGGCAGTGAGCCATGAGCCTGTTAAAGAGTCCAAGATCTGGTAAAATGATTTTGTACCCGTAGAACACAAAGACATCATTGATTCCCTAAACAGAGCTGCAGTGCACTTTGTGTTGTTTCATGGCTTTGACCCCTAGATTATTTCAGCCCAGTCGCACAGCAGTTTGTGAAATAGTCACAAAATTGAATGAATTGATTTGTGTACATATACACAAATTTCACATTTCTTTTTGTGATGGACAGCACAAAATCATTGTCATTGTCATCATTGTATGTAATCCACGTAACACAGGACTTTTCGTGTGAAAACACAAGTCAAAGTTGATTTGTTTGACACGTAACTTCCGTACTTAAGTTACAGCACACCGGAGTTATTTTAACCCAAACCGCGATCTTTTCCTAAACCTAACTAAGTAGTTTGTTGCCTCAGCCTAACCAAGTCGATCTTTTCCTAAACCTAATTAAGTAGTTTGTTGCCTCGGCCTAACCAAGTCGATCTGTTCCTAAACCTAACTAAGTAGTTTGTTGCCTCAGCCTAACCAAGTCGATCTGTTCCTAAACCTAACTAAGTAGTTTGTTGCCTCAGCCTAACCAAGTCGATCTTTTCCTAAACCTAATTAAGTAGTTTGTTGCCTCGGCCTAACCAAGTCGATCTGTTCCTAAACCTAACTAAGTAGTTTGTTGCCTCAGCCTAACCAAGTCGATCTGTTCCTAAACCCAACTAAGTGGTTTTATTTTGAAAAGACTGGAGTGAAAATTGACAAGTAAGTCACATGTTGCTGGAAAACGCACAAAGAATATATTGTTGAAAGTTGCGCTGAGCGTCACGAAAAAAGAGAGAAATTTGCAGCTATGTGCACGAATCAAATATATTAAACTTCATGACTATTTCATGAACTGCCGTGAGACCGTGTTGATTATTTTGAAGGCCTTTAGATTTTATAGTATTTTTATTGTTTTCATATAGATGCACTGCATGTTTTGCTCAGCACAGATGGAATTAGATTCGCCAATATCAGTGCACAGTCAGGTAGATGCACTTGAAATAATCAGGTTCGCACATGTCTTTATTTTCTAAAATGACCTGGAGTTAAGTCAAGTACTTGTCAATACTGTATGTTGCAGCAGGAGCACCATACTTCCAAGAACACAAGTACGTTTCTATTAAAGAAAAACATCTTCTCTCCTCTGCTTTCTGTAGCTGCTCATATTATGTTGGGAATCTGTTTCAAGGACATGCAGTTTGGGGAAAATGTGATAACAGATTAAGCTGTGGGAAGAGCACCACTGAAACTGGTTAGAAACATTTTTGCAGGAAATGTCTTAAGACAAGTTTGTCATGCAGAACGATTTGGAGTTAATCTCCAATTTTGAACCAGACTTTGTTTTGGTTTTTTAAGCATGAAATGTCACATAAGTCTCTCGCGATTGGCACAAAAGCAAGCAGTGAGGAAAAACAGGAAAAGTAAAATAGAAAACACCTGGTTCTCAATGTGCTCGCTGATTCAAAGTCACATCACTGACTCACAGGATCAAGCCTGTCACATTCTGACTTTGTGCTGCCACTCTGTCTCTACTCCAGTAATCTCTTTATTCATTACAATATGTCATCATTTCTCATAACAGCACTTCTGCTAGTTTACACAGTATTTCAGTGGCGTGTTATCCCTGCAGGAGCACAAGCGCCACCAGCTATTATAGGCAGAAATGAACAATGGACTCAAAATGACTGTACAGTATTTGCACAACATTTTCTGGGGAAGCAAAAACATTTCATGAGAATAAACTAACATATGCTGCAAATAGATAACTCAGATAAGCAGTTAGCACGCTGTTTTTATATGGCAAACTATAATATTGGCATAGAAGGGAGGTTTTGTTATTTCAGCATTGTTTTTGCAACAACTGACAATTTTCGTCTGGTTATTTTTGTACATATTTCCCTCTGGTTAATCTTACCTTTGGCCAAATTTCCATGTGCAATCATCAAATGTAACCACCAGCTTTCATCCCCTGTTGTGGTGCCAAAAGAGTAGGCATGGAAAAATGTGCATTTGGCAGGTGGCCAAATTAAAGCAGACGGGTTATTAAGTTAAAACATGTGCTTTTGATATTAACTGTGAAAACAAACCAAAAATAATAGGACGCTGATTGTTATCAAGTTGAATGCCAGACAAGGTTTGTACTGTAAATATATCATTTGTTTACTTTCACAGGCTAAAACGCTTTTTCATCTGGAATCAAATCTAGCCTGAAGAAACCCTTACTTTTAAGAACTGATTTAAATTTTATTTTTTGGTACTTTTTTTTTAGTGCAAAATGAATATTCAGAGGGCAACGTTGGTCTTATGTTGGCTGATTCTGTGCATGGACACCTGTCTGAGCCAGAAAGACTGCACAGGTGTGGACTGCCCCATTCTGCAGAACTGCATCGAAACGGTTTTAGAGAAGGGCGCCTGCTGTCCCACCTGTACACAAAGAGGCTGCACCTGTGAAGGTTACCAGTACTACGACTGCACCCAAGCAGGCTTCCGGAAAGGGAAAGTCCCAGAGGGGGAATCTTACTTTGTGGATTTTGGAAGCACTGAATGCTCCTGTCCCCAAGGAGGAGGGAAGATCAGCTGTCATTTTATCCCGTGCCCTGAAATCCCCGCCAACTGCATTGACATTTTACAACCTCAAGATGGATGTCAGCAATGTGGGCGGATTGGCTGTACCCATGACAACAAGAAGTACGAGGCGGGACACTCCTTTCAGATTGACCGGTGTCAGGTGTGCCACTGTCCTAATAACGGTGGAAGGGTAATGTGTTCACCTATCCCCGGGTGTGACCTTCGTGGTTCTATCAAGCCCATGTGGGTCACCACCACTGAGAACAACGACCCTTTGAGAGACGATAGCAGCCGCCATGACGGCCGACAAACGAGTCCTGTGGAACCTTTTTCCAAGCTGGCACTGGGGAACACTTTACCACTGTATAAGCAAGACCCACCCGGTTTTGGCACAGGGGATTATGACTACACGCTGGCAGGGCCGACGTCTTCCACTATCCAAGATCTGGCCCGACCACTGGAATCTACTACGGCACCACGGGCTTACCCAGAGTCGAGCTCCACTTACTTCAGCTCCCACGATGACAGAAGACAGGAGCTGAGGGAGACACAAAGAGGCTACGATGCAGAGAGGAGCAGTGAGGTCACGTATAGCATGGACGCAACGACTACAGGGGATCAGAGTGAAACAACAACAATCACACAGAGAGTGACCACAGAGGACCACAGGACGCCACAGGAAATCAGTGACAGGACCATTAGACATAACAGTGACAGAAACAGAGTGGTACCGGATGCTTTAAAAGAAACAGCGCACACCGCCAGAGGAAACAAAGGGGCCAGGCACTCTGGCCATCACAAACACAGTCAAGGCAGTCGCACGGGGAGTCATGGCGGCCACAAGGAACAAGAAAAAGTGTCATTGGAGCCTAGGCAGCCGCTCGATAGAGAGGAACAGACCTCATATCCCACAATAGAGTTCAGCCCCACCAGCAGAGCTCCAGTCAGGATGAGGGAGGATGGAGAGCAGCCTCAGAGACAACCCCAAACCCTCGACAACTACCAGCTTCAGGATGTGGAAGGAGACACCGAAGGTACGTCAACATAACAGTTTTAGATAATCTTGACCTTTTTATAATCAACAGTATCATTCTTGTTAAAGGTACAGTGTGTAGGATTTGGCAACATCTAGTGGTGTGGTTGCAGATTGCAACCAACTGAATATCCCTCCGCTCAATCCTCCTGTTCTAAGACTGCTGTAATGTGAGCCTGTTGAGTGCAACACTGTGGTTATGCCTTCACCTCCCTCAGAGGCCATCCTTACCATAATGACACTACTTTAGGAGCAACAGAAGTCAGATGCCAGCTGGCGGTACGACGGTTTTGCACTCTGTGGCTCACGTTACTGCAGTTTCACAAGTGTGTCGGAGAACTACGGTGGCCTTCAGGTAACAGGTATCAGGACAAAAATGTAAAAGGATCTCTCTAGAGAGCCAGTGTTTGGTTTGCCTGGGCTACTGTTGAAACATGGCGGAGCAACACGGCGGACTCCGTGAAGAGATAAGTTCCCTATGTAGATATGAAGGGCTCATTCTAAGCTAACGAAAACACGATTTTTAGTTTCAGGTGATTATACACTAATGAAAACATAGTTATGAATATCATATTCCTTTTCTGCTAATAGATCCCCCAAAATGTTACACACTGTCCCTTTAAATAAAGTGGTTGAAAGCAGTTGAATTGAAAAGAAATCTGAAACACAAAATGTTTTGATTCATTCAACATCAAAATACATCAGTGTGGTGATTTACAGCCCAGTAATGACGATGTTAGGCCATTACTATTTCAGAAAACATCTTCCTTTTCCTTCTCTTACATCCTGCCTTTTGAAGAGGAATTCATAATCGCTCTAGTCGAGCTGGCAGAGGTCCAGGAAAAACAATTGTTCATTGAAAGTCTGTTTTCCCTGGATAGCATTTATCTACCTTACCCAGAAGTGAAAAGAACTATACACTCATTTTTATGCTTTCAAGTTGAGAGAATACTGAATTTATTTCTCTAGAGGTTTTGTAAGTAGCGAATAATACTCAGCCTGGTGCCATATTTACATTATCATGCCTCTAATATATCTAATAGATCCTTTAAGAACAGCTGAAATTACAATTTCTCCCCTACTTTGCTCTGGTGAGAGCTCCAGGGTGGTGCCTCCTGTCTGCATCCTTCATGTGATTATCAGCATGTTCGGGACATACCGGCCGATCTGCTGCCGGCACCAGGAGGGAAGCAGATGATGAAGTGATTACTAGAAGATGAGTTACACTGCACTGCGGAAAATATGAGAAAAACATAACCCCAAAACATGATGTTAGGTTACATCTGCCCCATGATGCTAATCCATTACAACGCCATAATCTTTGCTTTACTTACTTAACCAGATTTGATGCACTTTCATAAGAGTTACTGATATAACATCCTTCCTGCCAAGGAAAACCTAATTGCATCATAATTCTCCATACTTTATGGCTTCATGGCACAAGGTAGTCTCACTATATTATAAGACTTTCCTATGAAGTGATTGAACTAAATTATGAAGGAGTGAAATTTATCAGCCTCATCATTTCATCCCTACAACCACTCCAGCGACTGAAATAAATTCAGGATTCAGAGAACTTATTGGTGTTTTGTCCAGCAAACCGCAATCTGGAGGCGTTAAGTTAACCTACTTTACAACACTTTGATTTTTGTTGAGACCTGTCAGGACTTTTTGTTCCTTTCAGCGACTGGCCTCCATAGGTATGTGTAGTATAGTACACGCTGAATGCATCTGTGAGGTGTTTCTGTGGGAGTGAACTACCTGTCAAGTTCATCTACTCTCACATAGTTGGAGAATATAGGTTAGGAACTGACTGTTTGTTGCTGTTTGCCATGACGTGTTGTATTAAGGAGGGCCACAGACTCAGGTCATGTCTGGGTAAAATGTGAAACTCTGTGTGAATCGTCTGCGAGCCAATATAGAAACTCTTTTTATTCATTCAGGGGGAAAAAACTGATATTTGCTTTCACAGATTTTCCACAATGTCCATGAGCGCATTAGGATAAAGTCCAGCTATTCAATTGTGAATTATAGCTTCATGGAAGAGAGTACTGTGTTGAAAATGTTTTTCTCTGTTCTGGCTTCTCAGTTTGAAAGATGATATGACACCGTTGGTGAAGGTCATTGAACTCAGGGAGGATTTCCAGAGCGGTGACATGTTAAAACACAGACAGGAACAACTCAGCTGATAAGGGCCTTTGACTAACGGCTGTTATCAACGCCATTAACAGAACAGTTATTTTAAAGTTATTTGGAGAGGAAGCATGAATTACAAGGACACAACCATTTTTCTTCAAACATAAATGGTCCGCCTTTGCAGTGGAACACGGCCCAAAACAAATGCTTTTTTTTTTTCTTCCAGTCAATAACTCCTGCTCTCTCTTTCCAGCCAGACACTGTGTGTGTGTGTGTGTGTGTGTGTGCTCAGGAGGGGGATGGGGTTGTTCAGGCTTTCTGATGCTGGGCTGGACTTGGTATAGGATTTCTTGGGGGTTGTACCTGCGAGCGGCATAATACCCATGTGATGAATGAGACCACTGTTGTGGCCTGATTGCCAGACGCTACTCACTGCTCCCTCATGAGCCGGTGTGATTACCCGTCTCCCGTGAGGCTGCTGCTTTCCCAATCTTCCCAGTAATCATCTCATCTGAAGCACACACCTCCACACATTCTCCTCTCGGTGACTTCCCTTCCCACTTTAGCACCAGCCATAACATTGGACTAGACGAATATTGCATGGTCAAATTGATGAAACTGAAGCATAAAAACCATCCGAGGTGAGGTGGAACAAGAGACGAATTGCTTGTTTTTATCAACAGTGCTGTCACAACATGCTGCGTATGGGAGGGGGCTGAGCTGATGTGTAATTTTCCTTAAAGGATGAAAAGCAAGGTGAATTCCAGAGCCGACCGTGTGAGAGTTCATCCCTTCTTTACCGCTGTGAACATCAGTTTGAAGAGCATATAGCTCACTCTGGTTAATCTAGGGTGCCTTCCAGGTCATTTCCAAGGATTTTGGCGTACCTCCCGTTGGTGGAATGTAACTAAGTACTCAAGTACTGTACTTAAGTACAGTTTCAATTCAATTTATTTTGATATATCATCAAATCAAAACAGAAGTTATCTCAAGACGCTTTCATATAGAGCAGGTCTAGACCGTACTCTATAATTAGTTTGACATACTTGTACTTTACTTGAGTATTTCCATTTTCTGCTACTTCACACTTCTACTCCACTACATTTCATAGGAAAATATTGCATTTTTTACTTTTTTTTACATAAAAAACACATTATATTCTATTATTATATGATATGATGCAGGACTATACTTCAAATCTACCCAGTAGTAAGCAGTAAGTATCTACAATTGTGTCCACATTGAGGAACTACAAAATTAAGATGCTCTTTCATGAATGTGTTAGTGACAAAAACGGAATAATATAATATTCTATAGAAATATAACCATTGTACATAATAAGTACTTTTACTTTTGATACCTTAAGTACATTTTGTTGATAATACTTCTACTTAAGTAACATTTTGAATTTGAGACTTTTACTTGTTATGGAGTGTTTTTAGACTGTGGTACTTCTACTTTTACCTAAGTAAAAATTCGGAGTACTTCTTCCACCACTCCCGCAACATGTCCTTAACTGAAAAACCGCCTGATCCGCATGTCGCCAGTGCTTATAAATAAAAATAAACATCTGCTGCAGATGCAGGAAACCACTCATAAAAGAGAGAGCCACTCCATAAGTAGAGAGCGATTGGTGATAAATTGCAGCACAATAACAGATCTGCCTCTTGTCTCCATCTGTATTTCTGTCATTAACAGACAGGCAGCTGTATGCAGATGTTTTCAGACTCTGAATATGAAACACAGTAAACCTTTCATATGAAACCTTACATTCATAGTTATGCTTCATTGATAATAATGATTTCTAATGTAGAAACTTCTGATGAACCTTGTGAAACCAGCCAATTATTATCCCTCCGTGTTATTTTCGTCCATCAGGTCCAAAATCAGGATTTGGATCGATTTCCTCTGGCAAGAAATTAGCAAATTTCCTGTGTTCTGGTTTGTGAGCACCTTGGAATATATAAGGCATGATAAGGCAATGGGAAACAGGTTGAGATTACAAGACTGTGTGGAGAGTATTGGGTTGGAGGCGTGTAGTGGAATATACTTAACCAATTTAATATGCAAAAAGCAGGAGCTTTACAAAGCATCACGAGTTCGTGCATGCTTGTGTGTCAAGGACATTTGTGGCCTCTTTAGGAAACACAAGCTATAAATCATGATAATTCAATGCACCATTAGCGATAAGTCCTCCTAGCAGTGTGTATGTTCATTCAGGTTATCTAACCACAAGGAGGTGTAATTGGATTGGAGGATATACTGTGTGAAAGCATCAAAGATTGAGGCAAGCTCTCTGGGTTCGCATCAACTAACCTTAACCCCGATTAAGACTACAAAAAGATGGATCACATGAATGCTGGCTCACAATCTCAGAGAGATTAACACACAAAGATGTCAATAATTGAAACCCGAATTGGCCGTTTTTTGAAATGAAGTCATGGTGACGGCAGGGGAGCCCTCCCTGTTATGTCACATCCAGCTGTTCTCGGACAATGATCATGTGTTTCAAAAGACACGATATCTCTGCAAGCACTCATGTTGGTGGTGAGAAGAGCATTGTGTCACTCCCTCCTGAGTTTAACGCGGGCCTGCAGACACGCATAACATAGTATATACATGCACAAACACGGACATGCTTTTAAGCTTTCAGCATCAATCATCTGACAACCACGTGGGTTTGTATGTCATGGACCTTTTGGCATGTGCTGCTATTCACTTTGTCGGTCATGTTCTCTTCAGCCCACCTGTATTATAAATCACAAAAGAAAAGACACATGAGCCTTGATTAGTGGCCTTCATGACACCTCCAGACATGTTGAGAGTTGCCCTCTTTTGGTTGTTATTCTAGCTTCGTATTTTTAAAGGGTGTGATGTCACCCGTTTTAGATTTGGACAAGAGCAAAGCATCTGGTGTTAATGCTGGTCTAATGTAACTATATAATGACAGGCCTGGAACAGAGAGATGCTCCTCAGCCACCTTTCAAGCGTGTATTTCAGATCTCCATTGTGCAAGCACGATAAATCAGCTTAGCTAATTATTGCACAAGCTGAATGAAACAAGTTGCGATATATAGTCTTTTAATTAGAAGGTCTGTCAAACAGACAGGAAGAGACCTGGTTAGACTCAGATAGAGCTCGCCTAAAATAGTTTATCAGTGTTTTCATCCTCAGTAGTTATTTTGGTGAAACGCAGTCTCCCTCCAAAGTCATTTCATCCACTAAATCCTGTGCAAACATGGTGATAAACTGTATTTTAACTCTGTATTCATCCCACATTTTGGATGGACACATGGAGCAAATTTGCGTAATGATTCCACCTGGAGAAAATGAATAGGAGGCAAAAGAAGGAGGATGAATAATTATGTTCTCTGTCTTTTAATATACATTCACTCAGGTTCAAAGGGACGTGTTTAACTGCACGTCTGGCACAGATGCTGTATCATTGTGCCTTTCAAGGTTTAGATTTCCTCCTGTGTAAACCTTTAAATTATGCACACTGCTGCAGTTACTTGCTCTTTTCTGAGTAATTGGTCTTATTATGTATAGATAAGTCAAGGAGAGGTATTATTTCAGCTGGATGTGGAAGTTGAAATGACCCAGGCACTCTCGCATGTCTGTGCTTTGAGTTTCATATACAGTATTTAGGATTGCAATAACATTTTTGCTGAGTGACCCTCACTTTCATTTAATAGGGTTTTAACAGACCAATTAAAGATTTATAGAAGGAGGATTCAGATGGTGATGCCGGTCTGTCAGCGTCTGTCGATCAGTTGGTCCACCACTTTCGTCCAGGCTGAAATATCTCAGCAAATATGTGATGGAGTGTCATGAACTTTTTAATGGGTTTTTATGGTCCCCATGTAGGATGGACTCTCGACTTTTTCTCTAGTGCCTGTATAGGTACATTTTGGGTTTTAGTGATTAATGTCTTGACAAATATTGGATGCATTGCCATTTAATTTAAAGTGATCCCCCGACTTCATCTGGTGCCGTCATCGGGCCAAAATTTGAATTTGCTTTGGTTTATGACCAAATACCTGCAAAACTAATGACATTCCTATCAGCCACAGCTGTACTTTATATTTACAGCTTGGATGTAAGTTTAGAACATAGACTGTATATTATAAAGATGGACGACATCATAGACAGCTATAGGCCTATTTACAGCAGCCCACTGCTCCTAAGGATGGGTTAAATGCAGAGGTTAAACTTCATGTATGTACCTGTACCTGTACCCTCTGACTCAAAACTACGTCAGAATGTCAAGTGGAGATGCGTCATCCGTCAGTCTATGGTTTAGACATAGAGCTAATTTTCAAATAGTTAATAGTATGCTAACATGCTATACTCATGGCTAAACTGAGGTGGTGAATATGATGAGCATTATACCCAAAGAACGTAACGATATATTGCTAAGAAGTGAAAGTCAATTGCTCGTTTCAGTGCAACATCAGCGCCCAGCAGCAAAGCTACGCTTCCGCCATTTTGGACTGGAAGTGACTACTGTACGCCGGTAAAACATCCGCCTAAAAAGTCCCGTATAAAGTAAAATAAAATTATATCTATTCTGTTATCATATAATACCAAAATGGCATGTGTTGAACAATACATTATTATAAATATAATAAGCATTTTCAGTCAAAAATGGCAGCAGCTGCTGTTGTAAAAAAGAGACCACTGGTGTTTCGTCTCTGCTAAACATGCTAACTTTAGCACGTTAGCATTGATATGACATGCTGACATTAGCATTTAGCTCAAAGCATCACCATGACTTTAGACTCTGGTTCTAATATGTTTTTTTTCTGTTATTGTTTTTGTATTATATAAACAGCGAACATGATGAATGATCATAAATCCAGTGGGGGTTAGTGTCATCACATAAAACATAATAAGACAAACATGCGTCATTACCTTTAAGAGGGTTAAGTCTGGTTCTGATTGGATAAGTTAAAGGGGACATATTATGCTCATTTTCAGGTTCATGTTTTTATTTTGGGTTTCTACTAGAACATGTTTACATGCTTTAAAGTTCAAAAAACACATTATTTTTATTAAATGCTCCGGTTAGCGTATTTCAACGGAATGGCAACAGAATTGCGTTGCTAGGAAACAGCTTGGGTTCATGTTTACTTCCTGTCAGCTGATGTCATTCACATACACTGCAACAGGAAATAAACTGGGACACATTTAGTATATTTACATTTAAAACTGTGAAATGGTCTAAATATTGTAGATTTATGACATCACAAATGGACAGAAATCCTAATGGCTTGTTTCAAAAGCACAGTTTCTGAATACGGGCTGTCTGTATTTCTCCATGGATTGAGTGTTTTGATACTCTCACAGTATTTATATATCACTTAAACCTGCTTTATAATATAAAAGACATGAAAATCTCACTTTTTACAATATGGGACCTTTAAGTTAAAGTTAAAACACTCAATGGCAAAAGTAATATTTTGTTTGACGTATATCCAGAGAGACAAATGTCTTGTCCTGTATGGTGTGACTGACTGTTAAGACATGCATGTCATGAGTTGCGTCTTTATTGAAAGTAGAGCAGGAGCCACAAATCAAAGCAGGAATGTGCTGCCCTGTTATTGAAGGAACACGGACACATTTTTCCCTCTAAACTGGATAATGTGTTTTTGCTCTGTCTCTTCCATGACCCAGTTTGAAATGAAGTGCTAATGTGTTGCTCTTTAACTCTGCTCCAGCTCTGATCAGCCAGGATGTAACAAAAAAGGACAATTTTACTCTGAAGGTAATTTTATAGAGTTTTGGGTTACATACTTCTCCCCGCCAATGAAAATGAGAGCGAGAGTCGAGGAGTCTTGAAAAGAAAAACACATATTGTGCTTGCTATTCTCAACTTCTATGTTTATTTCTGAGACAAGTGTTCCACCAAAGATGAAAGTCAGTTACACTTCAAAATACCCCATAACCACATTTTACAGCATCTCACTGATGGGATTCGGTGATGGTAAATGTTAACCGTCCTCTTCCAGCTGGATTCACATTGTAACCATTACTTTATGTCGTTCCTCTAACACACATGGCTGCACTGAGTGGGATAAAGCTGGAACTGTTTGTGTTTCATTACAGTTTCTGCCAAGGAGTTGGTGAAGACCTGCTGCGAGACAGGGGAGAAATGGGCTTCAGCTAATGGTCACTGCAACAACATGGAGCCACCCACAAAAGATAGGCACTCCATCTGCTGGTGAGGCCATTATTAAACGCCCACGCACATCATTTAGCTTAATTCTTATAATTAAATACAATACGCGATAAATTATCTTGAATAGTCCTCTGTGGAACAGCAGTCGACTGTTTATCCACCTCATTTGACTTATTAACAAGTTAGATTAGGGATTAAAATATGCAAAAGATATAATGCCAAAGGAATTACCTTTCAGTGTTCTTTGGAAACACTGAATCCTCAGAGCTTTGACTGGCAAATTAATACGATTTTGATTTCTTTGAAAACACAGTTCAGTCAGGTCTGTAGCAGCACTCGTGGGAAGAACAGCCAACCCACTCATTGTTGCAGTCCAAACACTTAAGCAGTCCTTTTCTCCTTTGTGCTTTTCTCTGCCAGGACTGCCCAACAACAGTGCTGCCGTGGTTCCCGGGAAGAAAGTCGGTGTTTGGCTGGAATGAATGCAGCCAGAGCAGGAGATATGTGTCAAGAGGATGCCAGCAATAAATGTGGGATCGATTCCTACAAGGCAAGCATCCGTGACCTGACAGCCCCGCAAAGGGC
Organism: Sebastiscus albofasciatus; assembly: GCA_916701655.1. Lineage (NCBI taxonomy): Eukaryota > Metazoa > Chordata > Actinopteri > Perciformes > Sebastidae > Sebastiscus > Sebastiscus albofasciatus. Next base: position 23,842 of record CAKAOI010036454.1, on the reverse strand, counting down.
AAACACAGTTCACTGGGTTCACAGTCAAACTTAATAACATTGTAAATTTAAATTTAAGCCTAATACAGTCTGAATTAGCAATTGATGAATGCATTAGTCGCTGTAGAATTGAAAACACGTGTAGATGGTTCTGTAGCCAGTGAGAGTCTCTTTTTATTCCAGATATGTCCTCTGAGCATTACTGCTGTGGTGCCAATTCTCTGTTATTCAATTAGTTTATTTCATTTAGGCAAAATAATTTAGGGCCAATTACAAGTGAAGATTCCCACAGTCCCAAAGCTTTACTATCAAAGCAGACCAACTGGAAATGTCAGATGTCAATAGGTTGGCCTCTCTGAAATTGTGCAAACACAGACTGATAATTGATGTGGTAAAACAGTAGCAGCGGTAGACACGAGGCTATTATGGCGGTCAATGAGGGTCAAGTCACGGTGACTGTGTAACTCTATCGTGTTCGCCCACATTCCCAAAGCTGCTCATTTGCCATCTGACCCGTGTGTTGAAGGATACACCTGCTCAGAGTAGCATGGGGCCATCATCGACTCTATACTGCAGTATATAGCTGTTAAATATCGTTTTTCACCACTTTTCTGTAGGACCCCTGTAGATTTAGTAATATTATGCCATCTACAACCACAGCGGTCATTACTTCAGTTTTATGTTTCGCTACTATGCCCCCATGCACTTTAAGTGATGATCCTGCTGAGAGCTACAGGGAAGCAGAGTGAGAGACTGTGAGCAAGTGGAGAGTAGTCGCCCCGGATTCACACTTCTAACTATCAAAGTTCATTTCAACAAGATTAACAGTGTATCATTACAGCCACGCTAGCAGCTCTGTGAGGCCATTTAGACACAGTGAGCTAAAGGCTAACATGCTTACAATGAATGCTAACATGCTGATGTTTAGCAAGTAATGTTTACCATGTTCACCATCTCAGTTACATTGGCTAATTAGAACTAAAAGAAAGGTACAGATGAGAATGTCATTAGTTTTGCAGGTATTGATCAAATAAAAAATTTGACCTGATGATGACACTAGAGGAAAAGTTAAGGGATGACTAAAGTAATTACAATTCATCCTGACGGGGACATGAGTTCATGTAGGCTATCAATTGTCATGGTAATCCAATAGTGGTTGAGACATTTCACTTAAAACAACAAAAGCCTGATGGTGGTGCTAGAGGAAAAGTCAAAGGATCACCAAAGTCATTAGGATTAATCTTCCTGACATCGTGGATATCTCTACCAAATTTCATCGCAATCCATCCAATATTTTCATTCCCAGGGCGTCAAATACAGAGGCATTGTTACGTCCGTCAGCGTTTGATACCACCGCACAAGGCACCCTTTAGTGCACGTGTATCGAACACACCGGGCGTTCCATTAACGACAATATAAACCCATCCGCTGCAACAGAAAACGCTCTGAGAAAGTATGACGAGATTGTGGCGATGTAGTTTAAAGAGAGAAAAGAGACACAACGGCCAGGCGGGAGGTGGATGGGACCAGCAAACATGGTTGGTTTTCATCCAGGAGACCGCTGAACGTGTTCAGTGTGTTAAAGTTTCACTTTCACGTTACAATCAGTGTTCATTTGTGTCCCGTGTTCACAACGTTCAGTGTAATTTTCACTAGTATTAAGGCCAACCACCACTATAGTGGTTTTGATGCCAAAAATAAAGTGACGCCAAAGGGCGGGACAAAGCGGCAGTATGTGACGAGTTGGGATGAGAACATGTTGCAAATACATGACACTCATGGTGGCGCTAGTTGAGAAGACCTTGCATACAGTATGGACCACTGAGTGGAGTCTTTTTCATAAAATGCACAGTAGCTACTCTAAAACACCATGCATACATGTGTAAAGACGGACTGTGTGACCTGCAGGAGTGCTGTGACTGCTGCTCTCTGGGGCTGCAGCTCCGCCGCGAGGGCCATCGCTGTGAAGCCCATCAGTACCTGGGATTCCACTGCACACACGTCTTCCAGACCTGCTGCAAGGGAGAGGAGAGCAGCGCTGGGAATCAAGACGGCTGGCACTCTGTCAGGGAGAGGCCCGCTCTCGGCTCCTCTCCACAACCAAAGAAAGGTACTGTCAACAAATATCTGCACACACAAATATGCACACACCGCAGAATGTGAATGCATTGCGTTCTCCATGCCAAAGGAGGGGATGTTGTTGGGAGGGAGCATGTAATACACACACCAGTGCACTGCTAGGGAAAAAATACTGATTTAAATCCAAGACAATCCATTTTCGTTAAAAGGAAAGTAAGATCCCCCAACCCTGCTGGAAAAGGTTGCGCCTCATTGGCCTCCTAGAACAAAGTATAGTAGCCCAGTTCACCCCTTTGCTGTAATTCTAGGAGATCTAGTGCCTGTCTGGCATTGCATTTAATCCCTTGTTGGTCGTATTCTTGTACTGATTTGGTTTGGCAACTACAAGGTGAGTGATCTGTCTTGTAGCCATGGGTGATCAGGTGCTTCTCATTAGGATGTTTTTCTCTTTTATGGGTAGTTAGTTTAATTTTTCATTTCCACCTCGTGACAAACATTTTTGCCTGTCCCATTACGGATTAGAAACTGCACAGAAACATCAGAAATACAGCAAGTGTCACAGTGCAGGGAACAGAACAGGCAGGAAGGAGCCAAATGCAGATAGGAGCAGCTTCAACGCAGATATATTTTAATAGAACAAAAAGTCTTCAGGTATAAAAGGCAGAAAAGTACAGGCGAACGAAATGACAATGAAAGATGAACCGAAAAAGAAAAAAAGGAACAGACGACGGAATAAATAGTGACCGACTACCTGGGGAAGTGAGAACAGGTGAGCAGCAGGTGAGGTGAGTGCAGGACTAAGGAGGGACAGGTAAAACTGACCAGGGCGGGGCAGGCAAATAAAAAGGCGGGAAAACAAACAAAGGCAGGAAGTAAAACCAGACATGATACCAGAGGAGGACTTTCAAACTAAAACGGGGAAAAAACTCTAACAAAAACTCAGGACCATCACAGCAAGACATCCTCCAGTAACACAAAGTTATATATACAGTATATGCCTACAGGTGGGGCTACAGGTGGTTAGCACTGTCGCCTCACAGCAAGAGGGTTGCCGGTTCGAATCCGTTCGAGACCTTCGGGCTCCTTTCTGTGTGGAGTTTGCATGTTCTCCCCGTGTTAGTGTGGGTTTTCTCCGGGTTCTCCGGCTTCCTCCCACAGTCCAAAGACATGCAGGTTAAGTTAACTGTTGACTCTAAATTGCCCGTAGGTGTGAATGCGAGTGTGAATGGTTGTCTGTCTCTATGTGTCAGCCATGTGATAGTCTGGCGGCCTGTCCAGGGTGTACCCAGCCTTCGCCCAATGTCAGCTGGGATTGGCTCCAGCCTGCCCACGACCCTGAATAGGATAAGTGGTTACAGATAATGGATGGATGGATGGATGGGTATTCAAAAAGGTGTTTCCCTTCATTGAAAGTGTACAACTTTTTATTCAGTTATTCATATCATGCAGTTTTACAGCCTCTCTTTCCCTCCATGTGCTGTAGTGTCTGACAGCCCGTACCCTAAGGAGGCGTTCTCCATTGGTGAGGAGCAGGATGGCGAGAACGCAGTGGAGGGTCCTGTTGAGGTGGAGGACATAGATGAGTGCCTGATGTATGAGGGCAACATCTGCCACCACAGATGTGTCAACACGCCGGGCTCTTACCGGTGCGAGTGCTTCCCCGGATACGTGCTGCAGGAGAACGCTTTCACTTGTGCACAAGGTAAAGTAAAGACCACCAATCATGTTTTGTCATACAGCGCTAGCAGACATTTCCAGTGATGTTAGTACACAGGAAAGCAACTCTCTGTGCCATTTTACTCCTTGAGATATGATTTACAGTCTGCATTCCCGCCAGGAAGACCCCATTTGTCGTAATTTGTCTACACATTTGCAGCGTATTATTTTCCTGGTCTCTTTGAGTTCCTTCCTGTCTGCCAGCCCTGATACTGCCTAATAATAGCTGTTTTAATCACACACTAACATCCCTTTCCTGGACTGACAGTAACACTCAACTAACCACATCTGTGCTGTTGTCAAAAAGCTTTTCAGCTGAAGAAAAAAAGCGTTTTCACGATTTGCAAATCATTCTTTGCACCAAACTGAAGGTCCACTCAGATGTACACATCAGAAGTATGTTTAGGTGATGTTGTCTGCAGTGTAGCAGACTTTAATCAACACCAACACGAGCCTGTCTCAACAGGATACTAATGCCAGAGCTCTCAGCAAATTACAGTGAGGGATGGGTTTCACTAATAAAACCAAATGTTTGTCTGCAGGCAATGTTTTTTCCTGTCTCACCTTCACTGATATTATAACTTTCATCTGTGGCTACGAGCCTTATATCGTTGCACGAGGATGTAGGAATTGCACGAGGTTTAAGCCTCTAACTAAGACCGCAGTAGATTGAGAGGTGGAATTCTTGATTACAGTGTAATTCATGTGACGGGATTATTCATGTTTCTGCAGAGACGGTGGACGAGGAGAACAGACTGCAGGAGGTTGACAGAACGGCGGTGGAGCCCACTTTGCCGCTTCCGACCCCCACCCAGCCCGTCATCCCACCCAACCCCTGTGAAGGTTAGAGACATACAGCGTAATGAGGGGAAAGGGAGCCCACAACGAGCACTTTCAGTCATCCTTACGTCTTACAGTAATGGTAGACTGGAACATGCATCTTGATGCAGTCGAATAGAGGAGAAGCCAGCACAGGCTGCTGTAGATTGACATGTTATTATGTCAAACTCACCCTCTCCACGAAATGTAATTGTGCTGCAAATGTCAAACACAAGCGTCGAGATGGTATCAAAGGTTGGTTTGTTTTCGGCATTCTCATGAGCTCTCCGTGTTATAATCTGTGCAGGGACATGTCTTGTTTGGTTGCCATGGCACCAGGGTGGAGGCCGGCATGTACCACACTGTGGGCCAAAAGTAGGAAATGCAATATGACCAGGTCAGGGATCAACATGGAAAAAGGAAATTAGTCAACACAGTAACGTCAATACAGTAAATAATGTCCTGTCTCCCACCCAGAGCCACAAAGCTCCTCTCTGTTTCACCCTAAATACTGTTGTGTGGAGTAGCAGTAAAGTATATTTCATTTGACCTCACTATACGGTGTTATTTTCAGGAAACGGCCCATGTGAGCAACAGTGCACCTCAGTGGGCGGAAGGCCACTATGCTCCTGTTTCACAGGATTCTCTCTTGTGGCTGATGGACGCTCCTGTGAGGGTAAGGAACTAAAACTTGGATATAATGCTGAAAACTTCTAACTTCTAACTTTCAAACTTCACACCAGGATAGCGTGTGGAAATTCTGTGCAATCAAGTGAAAAAAAAAAGGCTCATTTCAGATCGTCTTTTTCAGCCAGAGGAGTTTGGTTCCAGTTGAGGAGAGTTTCTTGGCACTGATTTGTCTTCTTTCTGTAATCAGCGCCTCTAGATGTGCAGAGGAGATACAGCCCTAATCCCCTTCACTCTCAGCAACACCCCAAAACAATATATGTGTATAAATACCAATGGGGAGGCATCATCCCAACTATCCATGCATTATCTCGATAACAACTGCATCCCATATTTACCCTTTGTTTCCACTCAGGATGGTGGTGGACTATGTGTTTTATCATGTGACTGATCAGCTACTACGGGTCTAAACTGTCTCCCTGGGGGTATATCTTTAAGTTAAGCCACAACCACTGGTCTGTCTCAGTAGCAGTGACACAGAGAGTAGCTCAGTATGGTGACAAATTCCTCATTGTGTGGATGTTATACCCAGTGGCCTTACCCCTAATCTCTCTCTCCCAGAGGAGGGTCCGACCTGTCTCTTTAATCTGCCTTTAACTGCTACACGGCTCAGTGTTGTAGTACATCTCCTCATCTTTAGCTTTCACCAAACCTAATCATCCAGTGTCTTCTACTGTGCACTTTTATTCTCTTCCTTCACACTGACACATTTGTTTTTTATTCTTTTCATCCAGACATAAACGAGTGTTTGTCCACGAGTGCCTGCCAGCTCAATGAGCGCTGCGTGAATACTGCAGGGAGTTATATCTGTCAGAGACCGATCACCTGTCCCCCGGGATACCAGATCAACAACGACATCTGTGAAGGTACAGCACACCTTATCAGCATCACAGTGTTCACTTCCACCAACAGTGAGCATGTTGTTAACACCAGCAGGAGAGCATTTGTATCACTGCATGTTCACAATGTGAGGAAAGCACATTGTTCAGGCAAACAATCGCTGGTACCACCCTTGAGAGTAAGTATTGAAAGTGAGATTTCTTTTCTAACATGCGTCCAGTGAAGTGATCATGTAATTTCACATGTTACCACACAGACATAGGGGAATAATACGAACTCCAGAGAGCTATATCCATAGTATTCGCTTGCTGTTAACTCTCACTATGATGAGCTGCTTCCTGGCTCGTCTTTGTGGGTGGCGCACAACGTTTTTCGATGTAATAGTAAACCTCCCTGTACGTCTCATTATTTCCATGCTCCATAAATTGTGCCTGTGCCGAGGTCTCATTCATAAAGCAGCAGCCGTGTTCAGGAAGACAGACCCCTAAATGGAGTTTTATATTGTACAGTAAGTGCCGTTTGCCACTGCAGATGGAGACTCGGCTCATCTGCAGCTCCTTGTGAGCTTAAAGAATGCTCAATCAGGCAAAATGAGCATTTAACAAGAATGTATGTTTAAGGGTAAGCCTCCAAACAGCTGCCACTTCAGGTTGTCATCGTCTTTGTGCTGTGCTACCTATTCCCTATTTGTGGTTTACTATGAGGCTGTAATGAAACGCTACTTTTGCCTCTCACTCAATGAAGCAAAGTCACCAAGAGAGTTGTGTCTCTTTCCCTTCTCTAAACAGAACGGCTCAGTTAATACCACGATGTGCAACCTTGCATCAATACAGTAGCCTACTGTATTCACTGTCTTCCTAACTCAGTGTTCAATCTTTAACATCAGATTTGTGTCGAACATCACACCCTTTCCTTTGGATATCATTGTTTAATCAAACCAGAATGCCCAGATATCATACACATATTACCTAAATCAGTGCAACTTACCCTCTCCAGTTATAGCTATCAATTTTGATCTTCTAGTTGCAAATGCAGCATGAATTTCTACGGTGCAGATTTGCTAAAATGTACTCAATATCAGGTAAAAGGGGACTCAGGTGTGGCCTACAGCTGATCGAGTAATTCATGGTGATATTACACTTCCTGTTTATCCAAAGCATAGTGAGGAGATTAGGGCCAAAACATATTAATCATGAATCTATGAAATAGTTTTTATTTTTTACAGAAATCATTTTGGATATAGAGGCAAACAAGACCAAGAGTCTACAGCCATGCTAGCGGCTCTGTGAGGCTATACTGATGACAACATGCTCACAATCATGCCAACGTTTGGTAATCAGCTGAGGCTGATGGGAATGTCATTGGTTTTGCAGGTGTTTAGTCATAAACTAAATGTAATGGACGAATTAAACATTTGACTTGATGATGGCGCGAGATGAAAGGTCAGAGGATCCCCAGAGTCATTACAGTTGGGCCTAAGGGGAGAGATGAATGTCATGGCAATCCGTCAGAATCGCATCTCAACCTCATAGTGGTGCTAGAGGAGAAGTCAGGGGATCATCAAAGTCATTAGGATGCTTTAATCCCTGCAATTTCATAGCAATCCATCCAATAGTTGTTGTGATATTTTAATCTGGATCGCAGTGGTGGACCAACAGACCGAACAACAGACAGGCATTGCCCTGCAAAAAAAAAAAAAAAACATTTAAAAGTGCAGAAAGATTTTCTTTTCATAAAATGTGTCCTTGCACGCAGCATCTTGATCAGTCAAATTCATCCTGGAAATAACAATATATCACGTCTTGCTACCACATGTAGTGACTGCATCACAATCCTGCAAATAAAGGGAGTGAAAACAGCCAAGATTTCGAATTTTGGCAGGAGGTCATGGCCAATCTCTCACACATTTATCCTGCTTCCTGGCTTTTCTCTGTCGGTGTCGGGCTCACTCAGCTCCTGCCGACTCTGCCAGGCTGCTTGTGACACCAGCAAGATGCTCAATCACTGTCTGCTGCTCAGAGCCCTGCCCTGTATCAGCAGGGCTGCTTGCCAGAGCTGTTTTAGGCTTCTATACAGCCATTATAGTGGTAAAATCCTGCAAGCCTGCTTGAAACTTGAGATAAACATGCATTATTCACACACAAGACTATTGCTGGTTTGACTCATTAAATGTATTCATCTACCGGAAATATTTCAGGCCATTTTGGTTGTAGCAGAGTGATTAGTGTAGATAAGATCCATGAGTTGATTAACTCCTTGAGTATTGACAGGGAAAGCTGTGTGATGGATGAACAGCAGTAAAAGTGAACACCTGTACAATCTGCCATTTAACCACAGTGCCATTCAGTGGTGAAATATGGCATTACATGCATGTAATGGATTATTAGACTGAAACTAATAGCGTTTGATTTGTGCTTTATTTGCAATTAATCATCTACTCAGTCCTCATGAGCTCATTTATTCATCTTCCTCCTCAGATGTCGATGAGTGTGTGCAGCGGAGCCACAACTGTGGGCTCGGCTTCGAGTGTGTGAATGTCGAGGGCTCGTTCAGGTGCAACCCCAAACCTCGATGTCCTGCAGGCTTTAACCAGGGTGCACAGGGCAACTGTGTAGGTAAGAGAAGTCACTTCCTTACTGAGACGATTATATATTTGCTAATATCCATTACAGCGAGGTTAGCAATTGTTCACAGTGATTGAGGGCAAACTGTATAAAGGTTTTCATTATACTCTTCTCATTCAATTATCTTTTTTTATGGTTTTAACTGTGCTGATAGAGGAAATAAACTGATATTTGTTTGGGGGAAAACAAATAAATGAATGAATATATGGGTTAAATCCCACTTAGCAAGCAAACAAGCGTCTTCAGCCTTGTTTTACATAACTAGTCAATATTGTTTTTATTTTTAGTAGGGCTATCAATTGCTTAAAATATTTAATTGTGATTAATTGCATCATTGTCCATAGGTAATCGAGATTAATCGCACATTTTTAATCTATTCAAAATGTACCTTAAAGGGAGATTTGTCAAGTATTTAATACTCTTATCAACATGGAAGTGGGCAAATATGCTTGCTTTATGCAAATATATGTATACTGTATATTTATTATTGGAAATCAATTAACAACACAAAACAATGACAAATATTGTCCAGAAACCCTCACATGTACTGCATTTAGCATAATAAATATGCTCAAATCATAACATGGCAAACTGCAGCCCAACAGGCAGCAACAGCTGTCAGTGTGTCAGTGTGCTGACTTGACTATGAGTTGCCCCAAACTGCATGTGATTATCATAAAGTGGGCATGTCTGTAAAGGGGAGACTCGTGGGTACCCATAGAACCCATTTTCATTCACATACCTTGAGGTCAGAGGTCAAGAGACCCCTTTGAAAATGGCCATGCCAGTTTTTCCTCTCCAAAATTTAGCGTACGTTTGGAGCGTTATTAAGCCTCCTTCGCAAAAAGCTAGTATGACGTGGTTGGTACCGATGGATTCTTTAGGTTTAGGTTAAGGTCTAGTTTCATATGACGCCAGTATCTTCACTGTAGCTTTAAAAACTGAGCCTGCTACAACCTAAAAATCGCAAGTTGCGTTAAAACGTTAAAGAAATTAGTCGCGTTAAAACTAATTAGCGTCATTATCACGTTAACTTTGACAGCCCTAATTTTTAAAGATTCCCAATCTTGTTCCAAAGCGCAACATTTCCCCACAGGATAAGTCTCATGTAGACGCACGGTTGTTGTACACCGTGCAGGTGAACTGGCACGGCTCCTGTGACAGAGGGGTTAAATGCCACACAGACAGGAGATCAGACAGGTTGCTGTTAGGGGCTGCAGAGGGGTGGATAAAAGCCAACCCTCTGTCCTCCTCCAGTACAAACTGATGCTGTGGAATTAGCCCCCAGGGGCAGGAACTGGGACATGTCGAGGCAGCCCACACCCCATGTGAAAGCAGCGTAAAAGAAATGCTCTGAGAAACGAGAAAATTGAGAAAATGTCAGACACACGCACGCAACAAAGTTATCCAAAGGGAATGCGACTGTGTGATGTGCGTTTGCTTTGATATCACGGTGTGGCTAAAGAGCTGCCCGCTGGTCTCTCATGCCCTGAGTGCCTCTTCTGTCTTTCTTCATCTCCCTCCCTCTCCGTAACAGACATTGATGAGTGTGGCGCTTCGGCCCAGCCGTGCAGTCTGGGATTCAACTGCATCAACACAGTGGGATCCTACGTTTGCCACCAGAGGAAGCTCATATGTAGCCGTGGCTATCACGCCAGTCCTGATGGATCCAGATGTATCGGTAGGATTTGTAGTTGGCACGCGTGAAGAATGTGTAATCTGATGGTTTGATATACAGACTTGAGGACATAGATGTTAGATGATTCTTTCCTTCGTGAAGTGGGGACATCTGAATGTCACCATTGTCACTTTATTGATGTTTGTTTGTGTTGCAGATGTGGACGAGTGTCAGAGCAGCCTGCATCGATGTGGAGAGGGCCAGCTGTGCCACAATCTGCCTGGTTCCTATCGTTGTGAATGCCAGACAGGCTATCAGTATGACTCATTCAGGAGGATGTGTGTCGGTATGTTGGACATCATACATCATGCAGAAGACTTACACATCGTACATGCACATACAAGTTTTAAGAGAAAGAAAAGTGGAGCTTTTTGCCTTTACTCCCCTGTCTCTCAGTTTCCTGCTCATTCTGTTCTCTCCTTCCCTTCCCCTTCGCCCTTCATCCCTTGTTCACTCTTTACTGTACAGCCACCCCTCTTCTTTGTCTGCCTATACTCTGCTGCTCCTGTTTATTATTCTGCGGTGCTGTTTCCCAGGCTCTGCTGCTGGCTCCTGCAGTATAGCCACTGGGCAGATCACGTCTCCTGCTGCAGAGGACTCTGCTCTGCCCCTGCCCCTGCTGCTGCTGCTGCTCCCTCTGTTTGTGATTCACTATGTTGTGACTCTCATAATAATGGACTCTGCTCAAGTGTTTAGACTATCAGCAGGCAGCTGGTCCCCTCACATCGCACTCTCGTTGACACGCACCCAAAACACGCACAGGCATGCACACGTGTATACGCGGCCGTCGAGCAGCGCGACAGACCCGCTCATGCTCGGTTGCTTTTGGGTGCGAACACACAACTGCAATACACACTTAAAGCTGAAGTAGGCAAGACTGGAGCAAATATGATTAAAAAAAGTTATTTTTATAAAACGGTCACTATATCGTGACAGTAGTACATGAAACAGGTAACCTGAAAAGAATCGTGTTCCTCTGTGTCCTCCGGTGCTCCTAACGGCATCTGCAAGGTTTTACAGACCGGAGGAAAACAAGCAGTAAGAGCTGATCTGAGGTCTGCTGTCCATCTGCTGTCTATGAGAGCCGGCTGTCAATCACTCGCAAACTCCGACCAAACGGTCAAACTAGGCAGCGCTGATCAAATATGAATCAATATTCTGTTACTGTAATGCCTATTTCTCGCCTCAAATGTTTTCAGAATCATCTCGTAGTATACTGTTTAGTTGTAAAATGAGAAAGTTTGTGACACAGCAGCCATTGTGAAATCTGTTGTACGGTCACATGACCGGAGCACAGCCAATAGGAATAGGCTCTCTCTCTGAAATGACCTGTGATTGGGCAAAGTCTTCCGTCACGGGACCACGAGATTTTTTAAAGCCTGAAAACAGAGTCATGAGGAGGTGCAGAAGTCTAGTTTTCTCTCAGAACACTTGAATTACAATATGCTGAAAGGTTATTGTGGATTTTTTGCCAAATGATGCCAAAAATGTACTGCCTACTGCCACTTTAACCGGGGTTTGATGACACTGCTTCTTCCTCTCAGATGTAAATGAGTGCTGGCGCTACCCAGGCCGCCTGTGTGCCCAGACCTGCGAGAACACCCCGGGCTCCTATGAATGCTCGTGTACCTCTGGCTTCCGCTTATCCGGCGATGGCAAGAACTGTGAAGGTGTGTGTGTGTGTGTGTGTGTGTATTAACGTCCTGCCTGCCTGGGTGTGAGAGAGTGTGTGCATCCGTGTGTACATGTTGGTGCATGTGGCTGTATGGTTTTGTGAATCTGAGCATGAAAATATGCCTGTGTGTGTATATGTGTTGTTCTTGTGCCAGGCTTGTGTATGTGCATGAATACTGATACTAAAGCTGGCCACTGTGCAGCATATTGCTGAAGAGGGGTGTTAAAGAGTTACACTGCATATCATGCCATGCCTTAAAGCACAAACCAGTAAAAACTTAATTGGCTTAATAACAACATTGTGTTTATATGTTAGGATGAAAACATTGAAAATGCTTTGATCAAGTGAATTCTGACAGTAATGAGCTCCAACCTCTAATCTCCAGATGTGAATGAGTGCTTGGCCAGCCCATGCAGTCAGGAGTGTGCCAACATCTACGGTTCCTACCAGTGCTACTGCAGAAAGGGCTACTACCTCAGGGAGGACGGGCACACCTGTGAAGGTGGGGCGCACTATTACACATCACAAATACCACCAAACATAACATATGTTTGGACAAGTTTATGAATCAATTTCACATGATTTACTTCCTCCTTGTTGTCCAGACATCGACGAGTGCTCCCAGAGCATTGGCCATCTATGCACCTATAAGTGCGTGAATGTTCCCGGCAGTTACCAGTGTGCTTGTCCTGAGTATGGATACACCATGTCTCCAAATGGACGCTCTTGCAGAGGTGAATACCCCACTAAAAATGCATGCACTCACCGTACTGTAGCTGCTTCATTAGGAGGGTTAAGTTCTGCTCTGAAATAGAAAAAGTGGCTCTGCACCCATTTAACTCTTCATGTGTGTGAGTGCATAGTAATGATTATGCTCAGATAAATATAATTGGTACTTTAACAGTGGCTCAGTGATTACACGCAGACTGTAAAACTTTATTGGCCTAAAAATATTGTCTCGCTAATTTGATTTTTTTTACTTGAGCAGTTTTTTTTCCCCCCACAAGGACTAGTTTTTGTCTAACTTGGTTCAGCAATGAGGCTTTTCCTCAAAGTTCAACTGTGCTGTGACTCGTCTCCAGGCAGTAAACCAGCTCATGTTATTAACTGTGTTTTAGATATCGATGAGTGCACCACGGGGGCCCATAACTGCTCTCTGGCTGAGAACTGCTACAACATCCAAGGAGGGTACCGATGCCTTTCTCTCAACTGTCCACCAAACTACCGCAAAGTGTCCGACACGTAAGTGATAATAGGTTGACATTATGTTTTTATGATGCATATGAGGGAGGATAATTCTATGAAGGATAACATTTTTGGGAGTTTTCCTTTAAATGAACAGTGTGTAACATTTTGGGGGATCTATTAGCAAAAATGGAATATAATATTAATAACTAGTTTTCATTAGTGTATAATCACCTGAAACTAAGAATTTTTGTGTTTTCGTTAGCTTAGAATGAGCCCTTCATATCTACATGGGGAGCGGGTCCTCTTCACGGAGTCCGCCATGTTGCTCCGCCATGTTTCTACAATAGTCCAGAACGGACAAACCAAACACTGGCTCTAGAGAGAGCCTTTCACGTTTTTACGTTACATGCAGGCCACCGTAGCTCTCTGACACGCTTATATGAGCCACCAAGTGCAAAACCGTGGTATCTCCAGCCCCCGTCTGACTTCCGCTGCTCGTAATGTAACATTATTATGGTAAGGATGACCTCTGAGCGAGGCGAACAGCGTTACCATGGTTTTGCACTCTGCAGCTCACGTTGGAAAGTTGGAGGAGTGAACAGATTGGGTACTCAGTTGGTTGCGATCTGCAACCACACCACTAGATGTCACCAAATCCTACACACTGCACCTCTAGAAACAAGAAGAGGGAGGAGTAAAATGATAAGAAAAACCAATGGACAACTTGTAAATCTGCATTAGAGGGCATCAATCAGTTTAACTGTTGGGGAACCTACTTAATACATGTTTGCATTATTACTCTTTTTGGAGATACTTTATTTGAAGATGCCCCTCCTTATAAGACAACAAGTCTTGCACTTTGAAATACCTTGTAAAGTTGTCTTCCCTCCATCTCTTGTAGGCGCTGTGAGCGGATCAGCTGTCCCAACTACCTAGAATGTCAAAACTCCCCTCTGAGAATCACCTACTATTACCTCAGCTTCCAGTCCAACATCATCATCCCAGCTCAGATCTTCCGCATCGGACCCTCCCCCGCCTACTCGGGAGACAACGTCATCGTCAGCATCACGCAGGGGAACGAGGAAAACTACTTCAGCACCAGGAAGCTGAACGCCTACACGGGCGCTGTGTACTTAAATCGACAGGTCGAGGGTCCGAGGGATTTCTCGATCAATGTGGAGATGAAGCTTTGGAGACAGGGGACGTTCACCACGTTCCAGGCCAAGATCTTCGTCTTCATCACAGCCAATTCACTCTAACAGTTAGAGCTGTGCTCTGGCCACTGTGGACCTTTTCATATCACTGTTTAACAATGTCATAAAGTATACCACTGTCTGTCACGATTGGTTTGAGTAACTGCTCCTGCGTCCAGTTGAAGTTAATATTAAAACGTTTCTGTGAGAGTAGGCCTAATGGAATATTCAGAAAGAAACTGCTTTGCGTCAGCGTTTGTTTTCACTGCAATTGCATGATGTCAAATAATATATATTTTTTCATTTCTCACTTGAATTGCTATTGTACATGTCATTAATTTCCACAGCTCAAGAGACCCATGCAAAACACATTCCATATTAAAGAAAACATTCAAATCTGAATCCGAAGTAATAACATTGGAGATAAAAGATATTTATTCTACCACCTGAATGAAACAATTTGCCATTGTTTTGATTATCTTAACCGGATGTGAGTAAAGCATGAAAGTGATAACTAGCTTCTAGCTTCAGCCCAGCTCTTCTTTTTTTTCATACTGAGCAACTTGTATCCCAGTTTTTCGCCTCATATCATCCAGTTATCAGATGATGATGTGTAGTTTGATAACCCTGTGGTGAAAGCAGAAGAAATTGTTTTGTAAGAGTTTCCATGTCTCTCTTCTTTTACCCTGCGCTGCTGTTTTTGTTTTGTATTTTATATTATATTACTCTATATGGTGTATTTTTGTATCCCTGTAATCAGACACATTATAGATGGATGTATCATATTTTTTATGCTAGATTTATGAGTCGCAAAGTATTTTATTAAAACATTAAAAAACATCAATGTGGTTTGGTGAGTACTGGCTAATTTTATTTATTTGAAGAGATATTATTTGTAATTTTCACTTGTTTGATCACACACCAATTCTTGCTAACATGCTGTATATAGTGAACATTATCATCCTCAGTGAAAAGTATATAATCCACTCTTGTCAGGACATGTCACACAGTAAATATCCGTGCCTATTTACATACCTGTTCACACTTCACTTGTGAACTCAACAAGAGCGTCATCCATCATCAACACACGCCTGGTTGACGCACACACGCATTTTATGACGGCTAATAAAAGCAATGATCATGTTTGATATCGGAAATTAAAGTAATTATAGTCTTCTTATATGTGTGTGTAACATCTATCAACATCATCATCATAGGTTGTAACATAGGAAGAGTTACACTACCACCTACAGGATGAATGCAATACTACACCCTCATGTTCTGGCTTCCCTCCAAGGCAACGACAGTGTCTTATACAACAGATCAGTCTTAAAAAACAGAGAATTATAATTAATTATAAAGAAATTTGAGCAAATTAAAGCATAAATAATTTAAAAAAACGAAGATTTTCTTTTTAACGAGCTCTACTTTAAGCTGTGAGGTGATCTTCTCAGAGTTCAATGAACCTCCTGTAACCTGCTGTAATCATCGGAAAGGGTGTGTGTGTCTCTGTGACAGCTGTATTAATGCGTGTTGCTCATCCAAACAGAGCTGCTTGCCAGCTTTCTGGTCTCTGAGATGAGTTATACTGTCGAAGGTCAACAAAAGAAACTGATTTCAGTGATTTCTACACTAATTTTAGTCCTTGGTGAAAATGATAATAGTCGGTTACTCCCAAAAGAGTCAAGGAAACATTCAATACAGAGTCTGAGACGTTCCTCCTGACATAACTCATAATAATAGCTACGTGTGTGTATGACTGGCGCAAGCTCTCAAACACACCCAGCAACTGAGATGCCACTCTTGGTATGTACAGTACATAACGAGCCCTGGAGCTGTGATTGATGTCTCTTTCCCCTAATTAGCTTTATCTGCTCTTCAAGATTAGGTACTGCTGCGTTTCAGGGACAGTGAATCACGCAGCCCAGACAGGGGAAGATACACACATCTATTATGGGTTAAGGGACACTGACAGGAAGTTTGGAAATGTCCTGGACAAAGAAAGAGAGTTATAGGACTGGATAGTTACAGGAGAAACAGATATATAGCAAAGCTGTTATCCCAAGTATGTTTGCAAAATATCTATTATAACAACTCCTAATAAACAATTATTGAGTGACATAAATAAGACATAGACCTTGAATGATATGATACTGCAGAATTTCTGTTAAATGAATTTGTCTTTGGGGATGTAGGGGATGTGACGGACGCTCTGGGGAAATCTGGGTTAGGAAAATGAATGGGGAATGCTTACCCTTCAGTCTTGACATGCCCTTAAGCAAGGCACTCAATCCACATCGCTCCAGTTGAGATGCTTTTTTAGTTGAAAACAGAAGAACGTTTCCCAGTGAAAATCACTGGGTCAAAATCGACCTAATTTGAGTCAATATAGCATTCACACAATATGGGTTCATTTCACCCAGTACCCATTGAAAAGCACTCAGGACTGGGATGGTTTGACCTTTAGTGTTATTTTTTATATTACTGCTGAGCTACTAACACAAACGTTGCAAACTTTTATCTACTATAGCTCTTTTTAAACTTCCTGTCAGTATTTGTTACTGATTGTATATATAATATGTGTATCCTTTGCAGTTTTGAACATTGTGAACCTAGTTTTGTAACAACGTACATTTGTAACAGTTTTAAGGTAAAAAATAACCATGGTTAGATCACCCAACAGTAATATAAAAAATAGTGGGTCAAAACAACGTGTTGGTACTGGATAAAGTTAACTCATTGTGTCGAACCCAAACTGGATCAATTTGAACCAAGCGATGCTCAGTACAATCCTGCACTGGTGGCCCATTTGCCTCGGGGATAAGTCGCCAAACGGATTGAGTCCAGCTACCACGTTGTCATTCCCAACTTGTTGCATACTGACACCTGGTCAGGACCTTTTGGCATCACTTTCTAATGCACTGGGTAGCCCAGCACACCAAACTATGGTCGCAGTAAACACGTGGATTATGTTGTGAATTCAAACAAAAACACTTGCTTTGGTTTAACCAACAAAACCGCTTCGTTAGGTTTAGGAAAAAACATCTTGGTTTGGCTGAAGACTGTTTGTAAAGTGAAACTTAACATTGTGAGCACAAAAACAAACAACACATTGTTGGTTTCCAGTCTGTTCTCATTCCCTGGGCATCAAATACCAATACCAATATATAAATTCAATACCTGACGCACAAGGCAAACCTGAGCGCCGGTATGAGACACACTAGGTTTTCAATTCACTACAATGTAAACCCATCTGCGTCATTATTAAACACTTAAGGAAAGTGCTGTGGTGACGTAGTTTAAGAGTAAAAGAGACACACAGAGCAGGTGGGAGGGGTGGTGGATGGGTCCAACAAACACAGGGGTTTCATCCAGGAGACCGCTATTCGTGTCCCGTGCGTCAGGTTTCACTTTCCCTTTACAATCAGCTGTTTGTTTACGTCCTGTGTTCACAACGTTCAGTCACATTTTCACTGTAAAAACATTGACATTTTAAGCCAAACCATGAGGTTTATTTCCGAAACCTAACTAAGTGGTTTTGTTGCCTAAACCTAAGCAAGTTTTTGTTTAATTCACAACATTGAGCACATGTTTACTGCGAGCGTAAAGTGACGCCGAGGGGCATGACAAAGCGTTAGTAGGTGACGAGTTGTAATAAGAATGTGTTGTGGTTTCACACGGGACACAAACAGCAGTCTCTTGGATGAAAGTCCTGTGTTTGTTGGACCCATCCATCACCCCTACCACCTGCTCCTTTTCGCTCTTTAAACTACGTCACCACGCTCCCCGACCACTTTCTCTGAGCATTTAATATTGACGTGGATGAGTTCACATTGTAGTTACTTGAAAGCCTGGTGCCGCTCATACAGACACTAAAGGGTGCCTTATGCATTGGTGTCACAATGCTGTGGGCCTTTTGTAGCATGTAAAGCAAAGAGCACATTGACATATATTCAAAAATACACTTCAAACTGTGTGACTACTGTCAGTCTGTGCAAAATGATGATGACAATGACGATATACAAAATAGCACTGCTCTTACAATGTCACTGTTGGAGGTGCAAAAAGCAACTGCAATCAACTGTTCAGCTGACTGTACAGCATTTGTCTGGGTGGAGGTCGGTGCAGAGGCAGGGTGGGGATGGAGCGTGATGAGAGGGGGAGGAGGGGGAGGGTGGCGTTACAGACACACTTGTCTTTGATAGCTCAGGTGGTCATCACCCGAGGGGGAACAGAGCGTTAATGGGCATTCTCAGCAGCAGACAAGCACAGGCTAGCGCTCCCTCTTCTCTGGCTGCCATAAACATGGGGAAGTATGCATCATTAGATTAGGCTGAGGCTAACTACCTGCAGTCAGACCCAATTCATACAGTAGCTAGCAGACTCAACCTGCGGACTCCCACCGCTCAGCGTGTGATTGGCTGGGTCAGATGTGAGCACAGCAGTGTGATTGGTCAATTTGTGGAAAGATCACCTGCATCACAGATAGTTATTATTCTAGATTATGTTATATGTCAACATTTCCATTATAAGCAATTATATTGACAATAGGGTATGATGATTGATCACTAACAGAACACCTTAATTACATCAGGAGACAATAGAGCTGCCTATGAGAGCTCAGGTGAAAAGTCCAGTAGCTGAGTTTATTGAAAGGTCATGCTGCAAATTTTAGATTTCCATGGGTGGGTCACGTTTATCTGGCCTGGGGACTGGGCATGAAAAGACACAGGGCGAGCACAGTAAGGTTAAACCTCAGGATAGAAAGGTACGGAGCAAGATATCATGTTTGTCTTAACTCCTGTGGAAAAGCAAAAAAAGAGAGACGAAGAGTTGAGAAATGCAGAAAGAAAGACAGCAAGAGAGGTATTTGCCTGAGAGGTGAATGAAGGAAGGTATGTGAGGTTGCCTGTCACTCTGAGGCGCCTGATCGCTCTGCCTGGGTGTCATCTTATCATACTTGAGCAGATATTGCACCATATCCCTAATATTCCACCTTTTACAGTGGAATTGATCAGTGTGCATGCACAGAAAAATCCAACCAATCCCTTTAAACGGACATTTAGCCTCCAGTCTGACCTGTGAGAAGACCAGAAGGAAGAGATTCGGGTTACAGATTGAGCCCCGAGGACAGATCCAGAGGAAAGGGATGCTCATCCCTGCAAGAGTGGAGTGACCTGAGGGGGAGATCTCCAAGGCTCCCTGGGTGGGAAGATTTACTGGAGTCCTAATCACAGGTCGACACCTTGGAAGCAGCTTCTCCGACCAATGGGAGAGCAGCCGCAGATGATGCGTTGCCTTGTTAACTGCCATTTTGACAGCATGTAATGCCAGACATCTTCGGCATGTGTGACTTTTGACACCACAAACTGTGTTTTTTACTTTCTGGATGTACTGTATGGTCAAAAAGCGACTACATGTATAATATGAAACATGTCAGTAAAGGGTCACCAAAATTATTTATATAAAAAAAGATTTGGATTAATGTACAGATGTATAAAGATATTGTTCCTGCCACCCCAGTTCAATAGAAGTGAACAGAATTTAGTTTGTGGTGCTATTCTCCAGAAAACTCTACTGAGGGAGACGCTCAGACGGAGATGCTCAGAGACACGCTTGTAACTGAATTTGGGGGAAATCTTTAACAACCAGTTGTTAATTTGCAGATATGGGAACAGGGATACATTTATATAGACTAGTTGACTGATATAATCCATCTTAAAAAGACAACAATAGGGGAGAACAGGGTTGGTTGTCACACTTTTCACTTTCATTTGAACCTCTCAAAAACTGTATCCCTAGATTCCCTTTCAATGTGTAATGGAAGCCTAACGTGTCAGGTAGGAAAGGAGTGACCTTACTCTCCTTAAACTTATTCTATTCAATAGATATGGACCGTCAAATACGTCTTGTGCACTTGTGACAACCATTCCCATCGTGGGGTTGGTAGTCACACACTATGGGGTTGGTTGTCCCTATGCTATTTTAATGGAGAAAAAAAAAAAAAAAAGTGGAGGCAATCTTAAAAATGAATTTAAAAAGTTTAGTTTCATTGAAATTAAACAACCGAACACATCTCCTGCATTGAGAGGGTATAAACCGGTAAAATCATTCCTATAAGTGCATTTTTTATCCTATAATATATAATATAATACTCAACTCATCCTCACGTCAGTCACTCACTATCAATTACATGTGACCAGGGTTTGAAATTAGTACCCGCCACCCGCCAAATGCGGGTAAATTGTTGGCAGTGGCAGGTAAAATTGGCAGGCCATCCGTCACTTTGGCAGACAGGAAAAACGCTAGTAATGGAAATAGAGACCCAGTCAGATTCCTTGGTATCCGTGACTATCGATTCATCTGTATTGATGCTTCACCACAGTTACGCATGCACAATGACGCATAAGCACGCTGTATCATGTTTCAGTTTGTTTTGGACCGGAGACACGACGGAGAGAAAAAAAAAGTGCTCAACAGCGTGGCGCTACTAAACCTGAGGGAAGCACCCTATTTTAAATAATCATAATCATTTGAATTGTGTGTTTTTATGCAAACAACCACTATGGATGACAATAACAAAGTACAGTACAGTACTGTGTACAGTACCCTCCCTGCCACGGTGTAATTCCAACACTGTAATTTATCATATATATAATGTTTTTTTGTGTAAAATATATTGAACATTGAATGAAATCAGATATAAAATGTTATTCCTTCATTTAGCGCAGAGATTTCAAAAGTGGCAGATACACTTTTTGAGTGGCAGACAAAAAAAAACTTGTCTGTCACAATGGCAGGAAGTGAGAAAAGTTCATTTCAGACCCTGCATGTGACAACCAACCCTTGTAGGGCTGCTGTGAGGCAATTAATGCAAGTCCATTTACCCTGAAGAAAACATGACAAGCATCCCCAACTGGGATTCTTTGCTAGAGACTATCCTTAAAACCATATGTTGTAGTCTAGTTTTATTCTAAACTCATTGTGAAAATGCCAGAAGAGAAACACAGAAGAGCTGTTTATTTACATTTTGACATGAAAAACACCAAAAGTCCTCTCACCTCAATGTCAAGTGTCTCACTCCTGAAATGACCCTGTAGGTGACCTCTGACCCCAATTCTGAAAATTTCAGTACCAGCATATTTCAACAGCGCCCTCTAGGGAGCGAGATCTAACGAATGTCACAACCAACCCCGTTCTCCCCTACTGTATTGATAAGAACAGTAAAAAGATAATAAGCGCTGTAGAGTTTATACAGGGCGTACACTTTAGTTCAAACTGATATTTACCAGATTTCACAAAATCATTGGTGCCATTTTACAGTCCCCAACATCATAATTAAAATTGTATTTTGTCTCTTTGATGAAGATGTTAATGAGGATGATGATGCATCAGTGTCTATCAGTAGATCACCTGTAATCCAAACCATTTGTGTTTATCTAACTGTACCAACAATCCCTTGAGTTGTGATTAAAAAAACGGGCCTCCCCAATTTAAGCGGTGAAATTTCACAATATTCAGCAAATGAATTTGCAAGATGCAACAGGTTACTGCACTGCTTTCATGGCTGTCTGCATACCAATGTGACCGCAGTCTAACTATTACTCTCTTTATCTCGGCCCCCTCCGGCACCAGGGTAGAAAACCCTGTGTTCGCTCTCCAGAAAGAAACTCTTCTTTAAAACGTATGTGGGATATGTACATTTGTTTGTGTTTACCCCTACAGCAAAGTCTTTTCTTATGACGGGTCTGTCATTTATAGAAAGCAAAGTGAAAACAGGAGTATGTGAGATTGTATTCTGCCTATTCTTGAGTGATTAGACGTGAAACCGCACAGTATATATCTGCTGTTGTACTAAAGACAACAGTCAGTTGTGCTCCCCTGAGCGCTGGCAGTGTTTTGTTAGAGAGATTGATGCCTGGTGTAAATCCTGTTGTATGTTTCATTCTGACCGACAGCTGCTCAATATTCTTATTCATAAACACAAGCAGCAATCAGCATAAATCATGTCATCCACTGCAGTTTATACGCTTCGAGAAATATTTTTTTTAACGACAGCTTGATTTGTTGTTATTTCTGTCTAATTGTCTAACTTGTCACTGATGCACACGCTTATGACTCACCATCAACACGCCCAGATAATGGTCTTGTTGCAGTGGGAAATTTCCCTAACTCTTCACAATAACTTGCGGGTAGCCTAGGGAACTGTACGGAGGCCCGTTTGCACTCAAGGTGTTTAAGATATTTCCAGATCTATTCTGGAAAACAACTTCACCTGACATCTAGCCATTTTTCAGGCTGACAGCAAAAAAAGATTCCCAGTGGAAAGTCTCATCATGTTGAAACAGTGTCACTGTAAAGGTATGGCTGAGAATGAGTTCAGAGTCCTGTCAGCTCTGTTTTCCTCTCTGATACACAGAGTGGACAATGGCAGAAAATGCTATTTGTGTGCGGCATTGAAAATAGGTCATCGCTAATGTTGACTAAAGTCAAATACCCCAATATAGCTTTGGTTTTATTTGGCCCGGTTTTGAGATATCTGTCTTATGTCTATACTGTATCTAGAGCAAATAGGGAGTGCTGTCTCTGTCTGGGACCTTCATTGTGGTGTGAGCTAGAGAGACATTTTAAACTAGATTATTTTATAAACATTCAGGATTTTAAAAACAGGATTAAAGGTACAGTGTTTAGGATTTGGCGGCATCTAGTGGTGTGGTTGCAGATTGCAACCAACCTCCGCTCACTCCTCCCTTCCAGGACTGTTGTAACATGAGCCGCCGAGTGCAAAACCGTGGTAACTCCTTTCACCTCGTGAATAATAATAATACAACTTTAGGAGCAACGGAAGTCAGACGGCGGCTGGCAATACCGCGGTTTTGCACTGTGTGACCCACGTGACCGCAGTTTCATAAGCATGTCGGAGAACTACGGTGGCCTTCAGGTAACGTAAAAACGCAAAACGCTCTCACTACAGCCAGTGTTTGGTTTGTCCGTTCTGGGACTCCGTGAAGAGGACCCGCACCCTATGTAGATATGAAGGGCTCATTCTAAGCTAATGAAAACACAACGATTCTTAGTTTCACGTGATTATACACTAATGAAAACATAGTTATGAATATTATATTACATTTCTGCTAATAGATCCCTCGAAATAATTTGGTTGGTGAAACTTACTTTTTGTTTTAAATCTGTTGTCTCTTTTATGTGTTTTATGTTTTCAGCTTTTTGCTATTTTGTTTTTTTGAGTCTGTTATTTGTGTTTTTATGCTGCTTGTGTGAAACTTCTAAACTTGGCCCCCTTGCAAATGAGATTCAAAATCTGAATGGGATTATCTTGGCTAAATAAAGGGTAATAAAAAATAAA